>CALYLW010000007.1:1532500-1675000 GCA_944989445.1 Ampullaceana balthica
GTGTTTCTATGATAAGTGTGTTTCTATAATAAGTGTGTGTTTCTATAATAAGTGTGTGTTTCTATGATAAGTGTGTGTTTCTATGATAAGTGTGTGTTTCTACGATAAGTGTGTGTTTCTATGATAAGTGTGTGTTTCTATGATAAGTGTGTGTTTCTATGATAAGTGTGTGTTTCTATAATAAGTGTGTGTTTCTATGATAAGTGTGTGTTTCTATGATAAGTGTGTGTTTCTACGATAAGTGTGTGTTTCTATGATAAGTGTGTGTTTCTATAATAAGTGTGTGTTTCTATGATAAGTGTGTGTTTCTATGATAAGTGTGTGTTTCTATGATAAGTGTGTGTTTCTATGATAAGTGTGTTTCTATAATAAGTGTGTGTTTCTATAATAAGTGTGTGTTTCTATGATAAGTGTGTGTTTCTATGATAAGTGTGTGTTTCTACGATAAGTGTGTGTTTCTATGATAAGTGTGTGTTTCTATAATAAGTGTGTGTTTCTATGATAAGTGTGTGTTTCTATGATAAGTGTGTGTTTCTATGATAAGTGTGTGTTTCTATGATAAGTGTGTGTTTCTATGATAAGTGTGTGATTCTATGATAAGTGTGTGTTTCTATGATAAGTGTGTGTTTCTACGATAAGTGTGTGTTTCTATGATAAGTGTGTGTTTCTATGATAAGTGTGTGTTTCTATGATAAGTGTGTGTTTCTATGATAAGTGTGTTTCTATAATAAGTGTGTGTTTCTATAATAAGTGTGTGTTTCTATGATAAGTGTGTGTTTCTATGATAAGTGTGTGTTTCTACGATAAGTGTGTGTTTCTATGATAAGTGTGTGTTTCTATGATAAGTGTGTGTTTCTATGATAAGTGTGTGTTTCTATAATAAGTGTGTGTTTCTATGATAAGTGTGTGTTTCTATGATAAGTGTGTGTTTCTATGATAAGTGTGTTTCTATGATAAGTGTGTGTTTCTATAATAAGTGTGTGTTTCTATGATAAGTGTGTGTTTCTATGATAAGTGTGTTTCTATAATAAGTGTGTGTTTCTATAATAAGTGTGTGTTTCTATGATAAGTGTGTGTTTCTATGATAAGTGTGTGTTTCTACGATAAGTGTGTGTTTCTATGATAAGTGTGTGTTTCTATGATAAGTGTGTGTTTCTATGATAAGTGTGTGTTTCTATAATAAGTGTGTGTTTCTATGATAAGTGTGTGTTTCTATGATAAGTGTGTGTTTCTACGATAAGTGTGTGTTTCTATGATAAGTGTGTGTTTCTATAATAAGTGTGTGTTTCTATGATAAGTGTGTGTTTCTATGATAAGTGTGTGTTTCTATGATAAGTGTGTGTTTCTATGATAAGTGTGTTTCTATAATAAGTGTGTGTTTCTATAATAAGTGTGTGTTTCTATGATAAGTGTGTGTTTCTATGATAAGTGTGTGTTTCTACGATAAGTGTGTGTTTCTATGATAAGTGTGTGTTTCTATAATAAGTGTGTGTTTCTATGATAAGTGTGTGTTTCTATGATAAGTGTGTGTTTCTATGATAAGTGTGTGTTTCTATGATAAGTGTGTGTTTCTATAATAAGTGTGTGTTTCTATGATAAGTGTGTGTTTCTATGATAAGTGTGTGTTTCTATGATAAGTGTGTGTTTCTATGATAAGTGTGTGTTTCTATAATAAGTGTGTGTTTCTATGATAAGTGTGTGTTTCTATGATAAGTGTGTTTCTATAATAAGTGTGTGTTTCTATAATAAGTGTGTGTTTCTATGATAAGTGTGTGTTTCTATGATAAGTGTGTGTTTCTACGATAAGTGTGTGTTTCTATGATAAGTGTGTGTTTCTATGATAAGTGTGTGTTTCTATGATAAGTGTGTGTTTCTATAATAAGTGTGTGTTTCTATGATAAGTGTGTGTTTCTATGATACGTGTGTGTTTCTATGATAAGTGTGTGTTTCTATAATAAGTGTGTGTTTCTATGATAAGTGTGTGTTTCTATGATAAGTGTGTGTTTCTATGATAAGTGTGTTTCTATGATAAGTGTGTGTTTCTATAATAAGTGTGTGTTTCTATGATAAGTGTGTGTTTCTATGATAAGTGTGTTTCTATAATAAGTGTGTGTTTCTATAATAAGTGTGTGTTTCTATGATAAGTGTGTGTTTCTATGATAAGTGTGTGTTTCTACGATAAGTGTGTGTTTCTATGATAAGTGTGTGTTTCTATGATAAGTGTGTGTTTCTATGATAAGTGTGTGTTTCTATAATAAGTGTGTGTTTCTATGATAAGTGTGTGTTTCTATGATAAGTGTGTGTTTCTATGATAAGTGTCTCTGTCACGCTGATAAGTGTCATTTTTACTCCCTCTGTTAAGAAACGGAATATCTGTGTTTATTTTCGAATACATAATATTAGTTATACAGCAAGATAAAGGGATTTTTAAATTCAATAGAAAATTCCAATTTAATTATAAAATATTACGATGTCGTCGAGTTTTGTTTATATTGGAATTTGTTGATATTTTCCTCGTGGTCTTCCCTAAACATTGATTAAAAAAAAAGAAAAAAGAAAGAAAAAAAATACAACCTATTAATAAAAGATGTTTTCTTTTACGCAAGCCAATTAAAATGAGTTAATTATTTTATCAGATACCTCTAAGTATATGAGGGAAATGAAACAATAAGACTGTTAGTTAAAAAAACAAGCAACTCAACAAACAATTTAAGCTTTAAAAAAATCAACTCTGTTCTTTTCCTTACTTAAAGCAAAAATATTTGGTCCCCCACCCCCAAATTGTCACACACGGTTCACAGTACATGTACCCTTAAATTTTTCGAGCGTCGTTTGACATATTTTCTTTAGTAATGCATTAATGGATAAATAAATATATAGATCTATACATTTAAAAAAAACAACTCTTTATTAATCGTTATTTTTTCAAAAGTTAACTATTAAATTTAAATTAATCGTTAACAGCCCTAATATATATATATATATATATATATATATATATATATATATATATATATATATATATATATATATATATATATATATATATATATATATATATATATATATATATATATATATATATATATATATATATATATATAATATTTGTTTAAGAAAAGTTATCTATAAAGTGTTACCAGCTCTGGAACCAGCTTTGGTAGATCAGACCAACGTATTTAACGGTAGATCAGGCCAACGTATTCAACGGTAGATCAGACCAACGTATTTAACGGTAGATCAGACCAAAGTATTTAAAGGTAGATCAGACCAACGTATTTAACGGTAGATCAGACCAACGTATTTAACGGTAGATCAGACCAACGTATTTAACGATAGATCAGACCAACGTATTTAACGGTAGATCAGACCAACGTATTTAACGGTAGATCAGACCAACGTATTCAACGGTAGATCAGACCAACGTATTTAACGGTAGATCAGACCAAAGTATTCAACGGTAGATCAGACCAACGTATTCAACGGTAGATCAGACCAAAGTTTTTCTGCATCGTGTTACCTCTCAACTGTCAACAGAACTGCATGTTGTAATTTTGTAATTTCAAATCCGAAAATTCAATATCTTTTAAACTTCAACCTGAGACTTAAGTCAAATGTATAAAAGTGAACATTACCCCTAGACCAGTGGCGGTGAACCTTTTAGGGGCCGCGTGCCCTAAATTCAACAAAAACCCACTTATATATAGCAAAGTGCCAACACTCCAATGAAACCCAAAAAATGGGGAGTTTTGGGTTAGCAGTTAGCTGGTTTGATTAAGGGAAAAACATATTTGTGTAGAGTGACGACTGGTGAGGCTCTCCCTCCGACTCTGGCACGCGTACCATAGGTTCGACATCACTGCCCTTGGCCAAAACACATTGTAAACAATTCTAGTAAACAGTATCCCAAAGACCCCAGGCCAAAACACACTGTACACAATTCTAGTAAACAGTATCCCAAAGACCCCAGACCAAAACACATTGTACACAATTCTAGTAAACAGTATCCCAAAGACCCCAGGCCAAAACACATTGTACACAATTCTTGATTTGACCCAACAGGTGACCCAACAGCCAGGAAATTATCCTGTTGTTTCTTGTCCGGCACCAGCTGACCACATGGGTGCAGCCATTTTTGTTACTCTCTGCTGCTTCTGGCCAACTGGTATCGTAGCCATAATGAGAGCCAGTGAGGTAAGTGCTTATGGATGATATAAGATGGAATAGTGGACTGGATGTGGATCATACTTAATTTTAAATTTATTCCTCTCATTATTTTGAGATGATTATTCTTCAACTTTCAAGCCAGTAATGAAATTTGGTTAAATTCTCATAATAAAGTTTTCTTTACAAAGCCCTCAATGCTAATGAACCTAAAAAATGGTAATATGGCAATACGATAAGTATCAAAATATTCAAAACAGTTGAGAACAAAATTTTGATGTCTGTAAAGGTTGCACGATGAAATTGTTTTGAAATTTAAGAACAATGCTCGTGAGTCATCATTTGAAACCTTGTTTAAAAAAACACTTTCCAAATATTTAAAATTAATACGTATTTAGGTTTAACTAATGTAAAGCGACTACCATTTGAATTCCCGTATTTGTTATTTATTTAAGGGTTGATTAATAAACTACACCCCAATATCTTGTCAGCGAAGTACTCTTTCTAGACGTAAACAATTATTTATTTCTATCAATCATATATGGAGATTTAATTCGTATGTACATGACAATGACATTAATGACTTTTATAAAAAAAAACTGAAATGCCATTTAATTATATTAAATTTTTATGTACATTTAACCGCTGTTCTTTCATTTCAATATGTAAAAAAAATTCGACCTTACTGAAAATTTATGTTTGAACATATTCCAACATTTCATATTTGATCGTGCACCCATTGTTTTCACTCAATATTCCATTAGGCTCGGAGTGCGCTGGCTGCTGGAAACATCCAAGCCGCATCTGCCCACGCCAGGTCGGCCAGGACAATGGTGATAGCCAGCGTGGTCCTCGGCATCGTGACCCTGGTCATAGTGGCCATAATAATTGGGGTGCGTGTCAACCTGGCCGTGAACTCCGTTCGTGAAACCAACAGATACACGTATTCATCCGGCTGAAACGCTCAAGCAGGAGGGACTCGGCTAAGATGAGCAGGTCGTTCCGGAAACAAATTAATTTCTGTTTATACGAACAAGAAACCTCTTTCACTTTGAAACAAATAAGAAAACCAAAGATAAGTATTTCGAGATCAATGTGACGTGTGGAACATTCTCTCATGACGAGATGAAATTTTGTTAAAGTATTTTTGAAGTAATTGAAGGCCGTTTATACTTGTCTTATTTTAATTTTGAACCGACTTCAAATTTTAATTTCCCGGTTCAGTGATGCAACTGACTAAAATAGCACACATTATAAAGATTTTGAATTTTAAAAAAGCCAATATATAAATCTTTTATCTATATATTGCTGTGTGTGTGTGTGTGTGTGTTTGTGTGTGAGTGTTTGTGTGTGTGTTTGTGTGTGTTTTAACTATTCGAAGAAAGCTTTTTTTTATGTAGTACTACTGTTAGTGTTTATAACAATTGTCATAGATGAAAAATAAAATTACTCGGCTAAAGAAAGGAAATGCATTTTTTGAGTTCAGCATTTTAGAAAATGTGCAAAATAACAATAAACTTTATTTTGAACATGTAACCAATTTTATCTTATCTTATCTTATCTTATCTGTTTACAGACGCTCCTTCTATACAGAAGATTATTGCGTCCTACGCTTATCTATGGTTTGTGTTTAGTCCTGCATTTTTATTAGAGATTTAAATGTTGATAAAGTGTTGGTTTTCCTGGATTCTTCAGGCAACCCATTCCACGCCCGAATTCCGGATGGGAAGAAGGAAAACTTGTATGTGTTTGTTCTTGCACACGGAATAAGAAAGGTGTTTTTATCCTTATGTCTATCTGAGGGTTGTATTAAGTTATCTTTGTGTTGTATTTCTAAATTAGAATTAATTGCTTTATGTATGATTACTACTTTGCTCTTGGTTCTTCTATCCTCTAGTGTTTCAAGGTTTAATGATTTAACTAATGGTGTTACTCTTGTCAGTTTCGAATATTCTCCAGTAATGAATCTGGCAGCTCTTTTTTGAATTTGTTCTAGTTTATCAATGTTTTCTTTGGTGGATGGGTCCCATACAGAAGATGCATATTCTAGTGCAGGTCTCACCAAAGTGAGGTAGCATTTTAGTTTTATATCTCTATTACATTTGTTAAAGTTCCTTTTTATAAAGCCTAAGGTTTTGTTTGATTTTTTAATAACTTCATTGACATGGGGATTCCATGATAGTTTCTCATTTATTAAGACTCCTAAGTATTTTGCATCTTTAGTTTGGGTCAGTTCTTTTCCATGAATGTAATATTTTGAATTTTAATAGACTATCTTAAAAAAAATTTTATAAAAAAAAATTGTTTATTGATTCTCCTATTATAAAAATAGCATTTTCTATAAATATTATGTGAAATTCAAAGTGCAATATATCACTTAAAAAAATTAAATATTAATTTTTTAGGGATAACTGTTTTACGTCAACAAAACGGAGCTGCAAAGAATCCCAACATAAAAAAATTTGTATGACTTTAGCTTGCAATCTCATTTCATTTTTTTTCATGAATTAAATAATATCTTTTAAAAAACTTCTGAATATTTGTTTCGTTTATTTTATCTGTATTAATTTTGCTGCTAATTATTTCTATAATTTATAAACTCATTCAAAAAAAGACCCTCTTCATTATTTACACTGTGAATTTAAGAACCAAATCACGTTATTTTTTAATTTAAAAAACCCGTAAAAAACCACGTTTTTGACTATAAATCATTTATATACGAGACATAACTAAAATAATTGTAACTATGTATATATATATTTCTCTCTTTTATGTAGGCGTTCTCACAGTAATTAATCTTGTGCACAATAATTCACTGACGAATTCATTTATCCAAAACAACTTTAATATATATATATATTGTACACATAAGAATCATTTGAGGTAATATGACGTGGAAATCTTGAATCATTCATCACAGAACCTTCCTCGACGGAAGTCTACACACAACTGTTCGCCCAACACTTTCAACCAATAGAAATGCTCCTTTCTTCCCGCGTCCACCATACATGTGACCTTACGTCACAAAATTATGTTAATCAGATGTGACATTCACCCCCATCCTTCAAAAAAAAATGTTTATGAAATACAACATTTTTGGTCTTCATAAAATCAAATCAATCTATATCTATATTCAAATTTCAAATATTTATCATCAATGAACATTCATTTTCTTACATACAACTTCTGGATATAGAATCAATAAGAAAAAATCTGTAGGACTGTAACAGTCTAAACATAAGAAATAATGAGAAAAAATCTGTAGAACTGCAACAGTCTTAACATAAGAAATAATGAGAAAAAATCTGTAGAACTGCAGCCGTCTACCTGTGCTGAAAAAATGAAAATGGACTTTTAAACACATCTGTAATTTTGTGTAATTAAAACATTTAAACACTCAATATTATTAAAATTAACTAATAATCCAATGGAATTCAAACACTGTTCCTTGTCCATTGTTCAACAAATAAAAACATTAATATAATTACAGTCTCTGTTTGTATCCTTTAGGAATTCACAGACTAATGTTAAAACAGTCTCTTATTTTATCATTTAGTAATTCACAGAATGTCTTTTTAATACAGTCTCTGGTTTTATCAGTTAGGAGTTCACAGAGTGTCTTTATTTATTGTCATTCTACTTAATATGTCTGCAACCACATTGTCCTTTCCCTTCACAGGTTTAATGTCAAATTTGTAGTCGGCTAATAGCATAGCCCAACGATTCACTTTGGCGTTGCTGATCTTCTTCTTGTTGAATGCCACAAGTGGTTTGTGGTCTGTTAGGAGAGTGAATGTTCTACCTAGAAGGTATTTTTGAAGTTTTTGTAGAGCCCACACTATGGCTAGACATTCTCTCTCTATGGTGCTGTAGTTACACTCTGTTTTGGTCAAGTTTCTGCTAAGATACTGTATAGTATGTAGGATACCATCATGTTCTTGCATGAGGCACGCTCCTAATGCAATGGACGATGCATCGGTAGAAACAATGAAAGGTTTGTCCCATTGAGGTGTAACTAAGATGGGTTTCTTCCTGAATGCCTCTTGAATGTTCTCTAATGCGTTGAGGCAATCTCCTGGAAATTGAAATTTTCTAATATCTTTGGTTTTTGTAACTTCTGTTAGTGGATGAACTATTTCTGCATAATTTGCAATAAAAGGTCTGTAAAAGTTACATAGTCCCAGCAGGGCTTGCACTTGTTTTTTAGATTTTGGGACAGACAGATTAAATATCTTGTTTTCATTTTCTGCAGTAGGAGTGACTGCACCGCCTCCTATTCTGTATCCCAAAAAATCTATATACTTCTTTCCAATGTTGATCTTTTCTGGTGAGATTGTCACATTATGTTTCTTGAGTCTATCCAGTACAGCTTCAAGTGTATGGATATGTGATTCCCAATCTTTAGTGTGGATGCATATATCGTCGACATAATGTACTACATTTGGAATTCCTTTTAGCATCACTTTCATAAATCTGCTAAAAGTGGCCGTACTGTTGACCAGTCCAAATGGCATTACTAACCATTCATACACCTCATCCATGGCTATGAATGCAGTGTATTTTATAGAATCAGGATCCATGTTAATCTGCCAAAAACCTCTGTTTAAGTCAAATGTAGTGAATATTCTGGAAGTACCAATTATGTCTATAATGTCTCTTGGGTCTCCAATAGGTTCATGGTCCAATTTGGTAATATTATTCAACTGTCTGTAGTCACAGCACAGTCGAATCTTTCCATTCTTCTTTTTTACTATGACAGTTGGTGAGGTATAGTTAGCTTCAACTGCTTTTCTTATTTTGTTTTCTTTAAGTAGGTAGTCAGGTTCTCGCCTTACTGTGTCTCTATGTGCCATTGGAATAGGGTATACTTTGGTCTTGAAGGGTTCCTGTTCCAAAACTTGTATCTTGTGAGTCACAGTTTTTGTGTTGCCTGTTTCTTTTGTTATGACACCTTTGTATTTTTGAAAAATTTTGATCACTCTGTGTTTCATATTATCTGGTATGTCAGATGATATTTTTTCACTGTCAAGACTGTTCATTTTCATTGTATTGTCATTTTCATCATTTACCTTGATGATGACATTAACAGTTTGCTTTCCTTCTTTATTGTCATCATATGTTCTTAGTTTGTCAATATGTAATTTTTTCACATGTCCTTTGATATTGACACTATAAGTGACATCACTAAGTTTCTCTTCAATTTTGTATGGACCTTCCCATGTGATTTCATTCTTTGTGTTTGGTAAGCATATTAGGACTTGTTGTTCAGGCTCAAATGTTCTCAAATGTCTGTGTCTATTTTTGATTTCTCTATGTCTTGTACTTTGCTTGATTAGTCTGTGCTTTGCTGCTTCAATACTGTAAAGTATTTTATCTCTAGTGTCTGACATCAGCTGATATCTGTCCTGTATGGCATCTTGTTTACTTATAAGCCTTTCTTTGAAATTCTTTAAGGGACTTGCAGGGTTTTGGCCAAACATTAACTCAAAAGGACTAAAGCCAGTGCTTTCATGTTTGCTGCTGTTATACGCAAACAGTACTAAGGGTAAATATTCATGCCATCTGTCCTCATGGTCCACTGTCACCTTTAATAGCATATTCTTGATGGTTTTGTTTTGTCTTTCAATCACTCCATTTGACTGTGGATGGTACACTGTGCTGTGTACTTGTGTAATGTTTAACATTTTCATAATGGCTTGTGTCATCTGACCCTTGAATTGGCTGCCATTGTCCGACAGAAGTGTTTGAGGGAAACCATATCTGCTAAAAACATTGAGTAATGCGTTGCATATATTTTCTGCATCTATTCGCTTCAGTGGGATAGCTTCACCCCATCTGGTGGCTATGTCCACTATGGTTAGAGCATACATATGTTTCTTCTTTGACATCTTTTTGAATGGTCCTATCAGGTCTATAGCGATTTTCTCGAATAAAAAGTTTGCCTTGTCAGATGATTGTATGGGTGCTGTGTGCCTCCCATCTTTGGGATTATGTCGTAGACACACTGTACATGCCTTGATGTATTCTTTTATCTGCCTTGCCATTTTAGGCCAGTAAAAGTTTTCTGCTATTGTAGTAATTGTTTTCTTGGCGCCCATATGTCCACCTAAAGGACTGTCATGTGTCATTTTGATAATGGTTTCCTGTAACTTTTTGGGAAGAACCACTCTTTTGCACGTACCTTCCTGTGCAATGTTTATTAATATGCCTTTATCTAGCTTGTAATTTTTGTTGTGGCCTGTTTCATTGTCTTTGATAAGTTTCATTTTTATTTCTCTGATTGTATTGTCTTCTTCGTGTAGTTGTTTGAACTCTTGTTTGGACATCAGTTGACTTCCTATTTCAAGTTTCTCATCAACTTCAATGTCTGTGATCTCTTTTCTTTTTGTGGTGGCTCTTGTTTGTACAGTAGCACATACTTGATGGTTGTTGTCATGCCAGGCCTTGTATACTTCATCAGTATTGTCCACCACACCTTCAATGTTCCCTATAATAAGATCACAAATGGCGTCTTGTAAAACTCTGGCTCTAACTTTACCATGAAACCAGGGTGAGTTGATGGTGAAAATTGCAGTTGGACACTCTCTCTTTGTGCCATCAGCCATTATCAGTGTGTCTTTTTTCCCATCATACTCTTCTTCTTTCACCATCTTATCACGGACTACAATTGTTGTGCATCCAGTGTCACGAAGACACATACACTTTCGATCATTGATGTACACTGGGTAACATTTCAGTGTGCCATGATCCTTGATAGTAGCAACAGTACTACTAGATTGTGATTCTTCTTGTTTCATTTTTCCTTTATTATCTCCCTCTTGGTGGTCATTCCTTCTCCAGGGCTGATCATGATTTCTGTATCTGGAGTCATGATTGTATCTGCCTCTCCATGATCTTCTACCTTTGCTTTCAAAATGACATTGTCTTGACCTTTCTTCTGTCTTCTTTCTTATAGGGCTGCCATTAGGTGACACCCTATTTGGTTGTCCTTTATTGTGGTAACACTGCTTCGCCATATGTCCTGGCTTGTTACAGTACCAACAAATAGTTTGTCTGTTGCCTTGGTTTGGCAGACTCTGGTTTCTCATACCTTGCCTTTTTTCTTGACTTTTAATTTGTATTGCTGCAAATATGTCTTGTCTCTTATCCATTTCCACATTCGGATGAGAGTCTTTGAATGTTCGTAATGCATTTGTTAGCTCTGTTTGAGTACGAACTTTCTTGTCAGTCAAATATGTGAATAGGGTTGGTGTTGCATTTTCTAAAAACTTGTCAATTAACACCATGTCTATTATGGCCTTTGGATTGCTCGTATCTATTGCTGTCAGTTCCAGCCATTTTGTTAGTTTGACTTGTGCTTCGTGTACTATGATCTGTGGATCTTTGTCCATCTTGATTCTCATTTCATGAAATTCTCTTCTATAATCATTTTCTGACTTTCCAAAATGACATAGAAGTGCCTTTTTGACATTCTTATATATGCTTTTGTCTTCTTTGTCTATACTGTTATAAGCTTCAAATGCTTCTCCAGTTAATTGAGTCATCAGTTGTGCTGGCCAATCTTCTTCATTATAGCCTTTCATAGCCATTATGGATTCGAAATAATCCAGATAAACATCCATTTTTTCTTTTTGGCTATCATATTTTCTTACTTTGATAGTATCCCTTGGTGCTGACCTTCTATTTGTGTCATCACCAGGATTGTGGCCTCTACTCCCTAGCTCAATTTGTAATTTTAAGGTGTCTTGTTTCATTTTTTCAAGTTCTCTTGCACTTATGAGTTTTTGCCTCTCTTCTTCATTAGCAATTCTTGCTTTTTCTTCAGCTTCTCTTTGATTTTCTTTTTCTTCAGCTTTTCTTCGCTGTTCTTTTTCTTCAGCTATTCTTGCTTCTTCTTTAGCAATTCTTTGATTTTCTTTTTCTTCAGCAACTTTTTCTTCAATGAAATCTCTCATTTCTTTTCCTTTTAGTCCCATTTCTTTAGCTATGGCGGTGAATCTTTCGTAGTAATCCATGTTTTGTTTGATTGAATAATATGAATCTAGCAATTCGGTAAGGAATGTATGGATATATATTGATAAAGTTATAAATCGTCCAAATGAAATATCTTGAATTCAAAATGTTAAGTTCAAATAAGTGACACGTCTAAACCATAAAATCTAGTTAATGGCAAGATGAGACAACAAAAAGAATCCTCACACGGGATCTTTAGTATACTTTATATATACGCTCCCTCAGATTGACAAAATATATTAAATGGTCCGATCGTTTTGAATAAAAGTCACTTGGTTAAAATTTCAATTTTTGAGTGGTTTTTAAACAATTTAGTTCATTCCATTAATCCAAAATTTCGATAATCAAACTCTTCACACAATGAATGGATAAAAATTCCGTTTCTTTATTTATAATTCACACCAACACATTGAATAGTCCATAGCTACTCGGTTCGATGTTATGTTTACTATTATTTCCTGGAATCAACTAGCATTAAGCCTGTTGACGTCACGACCTATATATGTTCACCGTGTGTCACCATTCAGTAAGCCTACACGACCCAGATGCCAGTACTGTGTAGTATGCTTGTACTGTGACGTAGAACCAACTAGGCGACCTAGTTGTATATACCGTACTCTATGACCATGCGCCTGTATGCCGCCATTTTGAAATCTTCTTGTATTTTCATTGAACCACAAAAGTTTATTCACAGCTTCTTACGAACTTGAATATTCAAAAATACTATAGCTGGTATTATTTCTTATTTTAAAGAATACTTTCCTGGAAATATCCAATACTTATTTCCACGAAACCTCTTTCATTGTGTTCACATAGAACTTTTACTTTTACTTCGACACCAATGTAACTATGTATATATATATTTCTCTCTTTTATGTAGGCGTTCTCACAGTAATTAATCTTGTGCACAATAATTCACTGACGAATTCATTTATCCAAAACAACTTTAATATATATATATATTGTACACATAAGAATCATTTGAGGTAATATGACGTGGAAATCTTGAATCATTCATCACAGAACCTTCCTCGACGGAAGTCTACACACAACTGTTCGCCCAACACTTTCAACCAATAGAAATGCTCCTTTCTTCCCGCGTCCACCATACATGTGACCTTACGTCACAAAATTATGTTAATCAGATGTGACAATAATGTTTATTATAATAAACAATCCAAAAATACAACATTTTAGTTATGTCTTGTAAACCATGTTAATATAATGTGCACCGATCGGGAATATATTTTTAAAAAATCGTCAAGATAATACGCACCTTACTGAGCGACAGGAAAGGTTGTTCAATATAATACGCACCGCGACACTCTTAAACAAAAATTAACATGCTAAAAGAGATAAATAGAGATAATCTAAAAATTCATTAATTTAATTACAGTGCATTCGATCGATCTGAAATTTTAATAAATCGTTTTATCTATCGGCACGAGTCTGCCTGCAAAACTTTAGCTCACTAGTTTACGAGGAAGTTGGTTAAAAACGATCCAAAGTTTTTTCGGCACCGCCCGCCTCAAGCAAGCAAGCAGACACCACGAGTTAATATAAAGGATTGAAAAATGCACAAAATTGTTTGTCTGCTTCCAAAATAAATTTTGTTTACAATTGGGTCTCTAAAATGGTTGTCTATTAATGTAGTCATTTTATTATTTAAAAAAATATCCTTACATTATTTTTAAAAAACTCTTCCCTTTACTGAGATGCAATAGGTCATTCACAGGCGTGGTCTGTGTGTTTTATCAAAACGTAGGGCTCAATAATCTTCTGTATAGAAGGAGCGCCTGTAATAGATAAGATAGGATTCTCTGTGGCATATTGCCATTTTAATAGACATCCTATATAATAAAAGGCAAGTTTCTGTCCTTTCTGTCCCGTCATCTATAGCGATTGGTCCCTCAAACACATATGACTCCTACAGCCAATCACTAGCGGAGAAAAATTTACATATTACGTGGAGGTTCAAAATTAGTTATTTTTGGTGCAGTTTTTTTGTCATAATTCATTATGTTGTTCCCACTATGCCTGCCGCTTATTCCAATGACAATTCTGTTAAATGCTTTTTCCTGGATGGTCCTGGGGGTAGTGGCAAGAGTTTTAAGTGTTGTTTGTTTTTTGTTGCTGTTATTGTTGTTGTTGTTTTGTGGTTGTTGTTTTGTGGTTGTTGTTATTGTTGTTGTTTTGTTGTTGTTGCTGTTGTTGTTGTAGTTATTGTTTTGTTGTTGTTGCTGTTGTTGTTTTGTTGTTGTTTTGTTGTTGTTGTTTTGCTGTTGTTGTTGTTTTTGTTTTGTTGTTGTTGTTGTTTCGTTTTTGTTGCTGTTGTTGTTGTTTTTTTGTGTTGTTGTTGTTGTCCACATCCCTTGCCCTGCGACGACAATGTCCTGCAAACACTTCAGCATAACAACTACCAAAACATAGCGTCCATGAACTACACAGGTCACCCTACACTTATTCCCGTCCTTGGGCGGTCTTTGTTACTAGTATACTGATAATGTTGGAAGCGTAGGATAAGCGTAGGACGCAATAATCTTCTGTATAGAAGGAGCGTCTGTAAACAGATAAGGAAGCGAGTTGCTCACCGTATGAGGTCGTCAAGTGATTTAATTTGGGGTTATTGCGATGTCAAATCGTCATATCCCAGTGGTTCTCAAATAGTTTTCTGTTCATCAACAAGTGAGGGCCATAAGAGAACCCTATGCGACAGAGGCGGCTGTATGGGGCGGCGAGTAGGGCAACCGCCACCGGGCACCTCCATGAAATGTCGTGGTTAGGATATTTTAAGTGGTGTCTGTAAGTGTTGGTGAATGGGGTGGGCTCGACCCGCTCTCGGAGGTGGACCTTGTGAAATATAAGGTTTTAAAACTGAGCATGAAAGAACTCTCTAACCTAATGGTTTACATGCTGCTGTCCGCGATAAACAAGGATCGCCTAGCCGTCCAAGAGTTACTGCACATGGCCCAATTTTAAGGGGGGGGGGAGCGGGGCAATTATCCTGGGAAAGTAAACACAACGGGGAGTGGGGTTGCATAACGTGGTCGGTCAGTGTCGGAGCCATTTTAGGATGAATATCGGTCAGTGTCAGAGGATGTTTTGGGTGAGTCTTTTATACGGAAGCTACTTGAAGACCTGATGTGCTAAGAGAAAGTCAATAGTCTGAATCTGCAGTTAGATCTAGATGCTTGAATTTTTGGCGTATACATTCAGCAAGGAGTGTGGTTATCATAAAGAACAGAGGTAGGCTCTAAGGGGGAAGGGGGAGCCTCCCACAAGCCCCGTGCTTGAGGGTCTCCAACCTATGACAGTCCCCCAGAGTAAGGGGTAGGGAAATTAAAACATAAATATATGTTCAAAAAATTGCCAAACAATTCAGTTCAGTAAGGGACGTTACGGTGCGTTGATTATAAAGTCGGTTAACATCTACATCTTATTTCTCTCCTCTGCCAATGTTGTGAGACCATAAGCCAAGGCCAAGTGCTGTACTCTATCCTGGGATATTAAGTCTTGGTATTAGCTACATACCTTTTAGGTAGAAGGGACATCAAGGTAGTCCATTAGCCACAAAGTAAATATTTTTTACAGTGCTAATCACCACACGATTTTTAAATTAATTTTAGAAAGGAGCTCACCAAATTATTGCACCTAAAAATAACTGAGTCAGTCAGCACTGTTTACAACACAAATGCTGACGTCATAGGTTCGTGCGTTGTTTGGTTAATGTAAATCTGGAAACCAAAAGGATTATGATTTTCAAGTCTATATTTTCAATTAGCGTTAGGCCACAGTGAGTGAGTCAGTCATACATAATTGAGTGTAAATGTATATATGATTGGAATGCACTTTCTTTATAATACGAACCCTATTAGACTTTCAAATGAAATACGACTGGAAAATTCTATTGTAACGCCCCTGTTGACAATTTGTTTGTGGATGGTAGACTGATGGTAGGCTGATGCAATGCGGTGATCAGTTTGAAACTGTTTCATAATGTTGTCAATAACTATGTTCACAAACTCACGTCCCTGGTCACTAATTAGAATACCCAAGCAACCAAGGCGGCAAATAAGGGAATAAAGAAATTTTGCGGATGCACTTTTATGGGGAACAGCAGTTGCTTCAGTCCACTTGGAAAAATGATCGGTTGCAGCTATTATATATCTATTTCATGAAGAGGTCCGATCATATCAATACCGACTAAGCTCCACACTTTCATAGGCACTGGTATATTGATCAGTAGTGGTGAAGTCTTGGCTCTATGACAAAACCGTTTTGACATTGGTAAACGTCATTTTTCATTCTCTTCCAAAAAATAAAGTTCAGAGATTTTTGCTAATGTATTATCTCTGCCAAAATGTCCACCAAAATTAGGGTTGTTATAAAACGCCTTCAGGACATTTGGCAGGCAACTTTTATTGAGAACTTCCTTTTCTCCACGGTAAAGAATCCATTTTTACCACGTTTTTTACCATGTTTTTATTAACTCGCTTTCGTTGGGCATTGATTGTTTGTTTGTCCAATATTTTTTCAAATCTGCCAACGTAAAATTGAACCACTTCTGATGGTCCTAGAGATCTGAAAATTTTACCACAGATAGATCTTGGATGACAATGCATTGTATTAAAATTTCAGATCGATCGAATGTACCGTTATTAAATTATCGAACTTTTTAGTTTATCTATAGTCTATATATATGAAACTGTACCGTCGGCTTTTGTTGACATCTGCGAGTTCCCCCCGTGACCACATCACAATGTTTTTAAAACGTTTGGCGGACGCTTGTGAGGTGTTTGGTAAAATAAATAGAGGTAAAAAAATATTGTTAAAAACCAAGTTTTTATTAGTGGACTAAAAAGAATAAAATAAATAAAGGTAAAAAAATGATTTTTAAAAGCCACGTTTTCACAAGCGGACTAAAAAGAAGAAAATAATTTAAAACTGGTAAGTTCAAGTACTTTGATTTAATATGACTAAAAACGTGGGGCGGGTGTTTGGTATAAAAATTAAAGATTTCTAATTTAGAAGGCAAAAGAGAGATCTATAAGTGAGAGTATGAGTGAGCTGCATATGTTAAACCTCATAAGCGCCCATTGGGGGTACTTAAATTTCGTTGCAGAGTAGAATCGTAAAAGCTGATCATACAGTTGGTCTTCCATTGTTGACAAAGTTTGCGCTCTGGTCACTTTGGAGTTGTTTTTTTATAGTGACCGAAAATGTCTTCTTAAAGTCGCGAAATCCGATTCGACGACTCTGTCAAGATTGGCCCAATCCAACAAGGTTGCCACCATTCGCAACTTTTTGCTACTCATGTAGATTAACGTCTTTCGAAAGAAATACGGCTGGTTTAAAATGTAATAATAGAGCGCGACGCGTTCGGTGGTTATTTTGAATGCAGATTGTCATCAGTAACATATACAATTTATGAGGAAAAACCCCCACTAAAAACTAAACATACATCTTATCTTATCTTATCTATACAGACGCTCCTTCTATGCAGAAGATAGTTGCGTCCACAGACCATGACGGATGATCTGTTGACAAGTGATGCAGGGTTCACAGGCCACGCTATGAGGGTTCCACGCATTACCCAGCCGTCTTAATAGTGTTAGGTACCCATTCGGAGCTGGGTGACTCAGGGACGCCCTAGGCCCCGGGAACAAATCCTTGCCTTCACATGGATTCGAACCCGTGACCATCGGTACGCCAGTCGACCACCGCGTCCAAAGACTAATTTAATTAATAACTTGTTGAAAAGATCATTTTTGCTAAACTGGAAATCAATATACATAATTCCCGTCGTCTGTCTGTATGTATGTATATATGTATGTATGTATATATGGTTGTAATGTAACTAATTTTAGAAAGCAGCGCACCAAATTACTGCACCAAAAATAACACTTTTCGAACGTTCGGCATAAAATTGTTCAATATGATAATAAATGAATCAAATAAAATAAATAAAATAAATGAAAGTTCTGTATTACGTTATTTTTTAATCTGATGTGTATTTATTTTGAAAACTTCCGTCATTTTTGACGGGTGATAAAATTCTAGTAATTAATAAATAAAATAATTTAAAACTTCTAAGTTGAAGTACTTTAATTTAATATGACTAAAAAGGTGGGGAGGGCGCTTATGAGGTTTAAAATATGCAGCTCACTCATTCTCTCACTGATATATATAGATCTCTCTTTTGCCTTCTAAATTATAAATCTGTAATTTTTATACCAAACACCCGCTCCACGTTTTTAGTCATATTACATTAAAGTAACTCAACGCAGAAGTTTTAAATTATTTTTGGTCCACTTATAAAAACGTGGCTTTTAAAAATCCTACTTTACCTACATTTATTTTACTCTTTTTAGTCTATGGGTAAAATCAGAGAGTATTATATATTACTTTTATTGTACATAAGAAAATTCATTAAATGCAAAATCGCCTACATGGTTTCCATGTTACGGATTGTCAGGTCTAACCACGTGGAGGTTACAAAACCCAAAAACAAACAAACAAAAACATATGGACAAACACCAACGCTTATCAATTGAAAACACTACACTAATTCATATTAAGACTGCTGTCTTATTAAATTTTCTGCAATGATTTAACTCCCCTTTTAAAAATCTTTTTTTTTACCTCTATTTATTTTAACAAATACCTCATAAACGCCGCCAAACGTTTTAATACCACGAGATGAGGTCATGGGGTTAACTGAGTTGGCACGTGAAAAAAATTGCAGACGGATAAGAGATGCTTATATAGAGATAAACTAAAAAATGCAATAATTTAATTACGGTACATTCAATCGCACTGAAATTTTCAAAGAATGCATTGTCATCCAAGATCTATCTGTGGTCAAATTTTGAGCTCTCTAGGACTATAAGACGTGGTTTAATTTTACGTTGGCCAATTTGAAAAATTGCGGACAGACACGAAAGCAAGTTAATAATAAATAGAGGTAAAACAAAGATTTTTAAAAACCACGTTTTTATAAGTGTAATAAAAAGAAGAAAATCATTTAAAACTAATAAGTTCAAATACTTTTATAGAATATGACTAAAAACGTTGAGCGGGCGCTTATGAGGTTTTACATATGCAGTTCACTCATTCTCTCACTTATATATATCTTTTTTGCTTTCTTAATTATAATTCTTTAATTTTTATACCAAACACTCGCCCCGCGTTTTTAGTCATATCATATAAAGGTACTTGAACTTATTAGTTTTAATTTTTTTTCTTCTTTTTAGTACACTTATAAAAACGTGGTTTTTAAAAATCTTTTTTTTACCTCTATTTATTTTATTCTTTTTAGTCCACTTTTTTTTTATACCAAACTCCTCATAGCGCCCGCCCAACTTTTTAAAAACACGGTGATGTGGTCACGGGGTGAACTCACGGATGTCAACAAAAGCAGACGGTACAGATCCTTATATATTGATAAACTAAAAAGATCGATCTGAAACTTTAATACAATGATTTGTCAACCAAGATCTATCTGGGGTAAAATTTTGAGCTCTCTAGGACCATTAGAAGTGGTTTAATTTTACGTTGGCAGATTTGAAAAATTGTTGGACAAACACACAGGAACGAAAGCGAGTTAATAAAACGTGGTTAAAAACGTTGTAAAAATAATGCTGTTAAAACTTACACCAATTCGTGGGATCACAAACCAATGAGATAGCAATGTAATGAAAGTTGTTTTTTTTGTGACCCTCGTGGTCGTAGGGGTTCTAAGGTTTCCATTGGAACGTTCTCGAGCCTTGGTAGACCTTGCGGCGCCCATCTCCTCTCCAGGTCAGCGGAGGACTTTTTAGCAATAGTCATTCATCAACATTTTTATTGTGGCTTTTACGTGGGCTAGAACCCACGCCCCTCAGCTTGTGAGGCGAGCGCACCAGTTGGCCGCCAATGAAAGTTGGGTTTACTTAGATAATAGCAGCGAAGCACTGAAAGACAGTCAACAACACGTTATAAAAAAATAATTTAAATAATACAACAAAAAAAACAACAAAAAAAAAGTTCAAAGATTCAAAGTCGACGCTTAAAAAATTAGATTAAAAAGAAGTAAGTAACGTTGAATAGTTTGATAGTTTAGACCAGGGGTCTCCAAACTACGGCCCGTGGGCCAGATGCGACCCGCGAGGCCTTCTCATCCTGCCCATGGAGACCCTTTAATCTGCAAAAAAGATACTATTTTTACCTATAGCTTACCACAAAACTGTGTGTAGTTGGTCCCCAAACTGCTGTTTGACAGTCAATGTGGCCCTCCGGCAGAAAAGTTTAGACCGTCGAGAAGGGGTGGCCTCTACGGGGATCGACGGACGAGTGGGGTTGCGGCTCGAGGACCTGACCTGTTACGTTCCTGTAGGGGCCAGATAGCTGAGAGGGTCTTCCTGGAAGACAGACCCATAAAGAGCATTATGCTCGGGGCTTCTGATTTTCTTCCACATATAGGATAGCTTAGAAAAAGGTGTGACAGAACGTTATGTTATCAACAAATTTTGTGTTAATAAAATTCTATCTACTCACTCACTAACATACCTACCTACCAGCCTAGCAACAACCACGTCTATCTACACCCTTCAAATCAATCCGCCTGCCTATCCGTCCGTCAGTCTGTCTGTCACTTGTACTGCTAAAGCTGCGGTTGACGCCCAATTCAACTAACAAAACATAACATATTCGGGGTACGCCCCCTCCCCATCCACATAATAAGAACATAGCTGATTCCTCCCTCCCCCCCACCCCTGTGTTCCCACATACAACTATTGGCGTGTGATCATGGGCAGGTTTACGAATCTACCTATAGGCCTATTGGGAAACTTGGGTTTAATCTCGCGGGGGAAAAGGGTGGTGGGGCTTTATTGTTCGTGTTAATTTCACACGAGCCCTGCGTCTTGACATTACCTAACTAAACTTTGGAAAAACCAACCACAATATTTTTGTTAGAGTAGAGAGGCGGTCAGTGATCAGATCTGTGGTTGCTGCTATCGTCATGGAGAAGTATGCTGGTGAGTTGTGTAAACTAGACTTAACACCAACAGATGTAAAATACTGTTTCGAAAGGATAGTTATTATTATTATTTTTTAAAATTTAATTATTATTTTTTTAATTTAAAAAATATTTATTAAGTCAAAGAACCGTCTAACAGACGTGACTAAACAGGTCATTTCGTTTTCGGTGAAGGGTTTTGGCTTAGTGCGATCGAGGATAGAGCCTATTTGTATTGTATTCTCTCACTGCTGATAGTGTCACGGCAGTTTAACAGACAACATTGATTTTTAAAAAATCAATATTAAACTGGTTAGACGTAAATTATAATGTATTCTTTCAGTGGTATTATTGTCACAGTAGTTCGACATGGAAAATTTATTTAAAAGAAAAATCAATATTAAGAAAATAAAATATAAAAATAAAAACAACCCGTAAAAAACCAAGTTTTTGACTATAAATCCTTTACGTATGAGACGTAACTAAAAGAATGTTCATTATAACACGCAGCGCAAGACCATCCAAAAATACAAAATTGCAGTTGTGTCGTAAAACGTGTTTAATATAATGCGCACCGATCAGGAATAGGTTTATAAAAAGTGTTGTCAGTAAAATACGCACCTTATTGCGCGACAGAAAGGTTGTTCAATATAATACGCACCGCGACGCTCTATCTCAAAAAATAGCATGATACATAGGAATAAATAAAATAATCTAAAAAATCAATAATTTAATTACGGTACATGCGATCGATCTGAAATTTTGATACATTGTTTTTATCATCGGTACAAAACTGCCTGCAAAATTTCAGCTCGCTATCTTGAGAGCAAGTGGGTTAAAAATCGATCAAAAGTTTTGGCGACAAGCAAGCAAGCAAGCAAGGTCGGTCGGTCGGTCGGCCGCAGACACCACGAGTTAAAATAAAGGATTTCAAAAAATCTTTTATTAAAAAGGACACGCTTTTATTTACATATAGAAAGTGCACTAAAAAGAAGAAAATAAAAAATTTCAATCCGTGAACCTATCGACTGCACATAAAAGCGTGGGGCCCTCATCACAACTCATTTCTTTTTGCAACTACTCTTTTGCATATAGATACATTTTTCTAATTAATATGATAGTAGCATGTATATGATCAAAGTTGTGAAACTTTTAAAGTTTATTAATATTCATATAAATTTGTATTTATTTTTCGCAGCCTTGTACATGATAGCGAGTTGTGATGAGGGCCCCACGCTTTTATGTGCAGTCGATAGGTTCACTTTCTCAACTTTGCTGCACAAATTGAAATCGCAAAAATTTCCTTATCACAGGAGCTACTGAAAAGCAAAAAGATTGAATTGAGTTGTACAAAGACATCGGTGTCACCCTTTCGTATTAAAAAGTATTTTTTATTATCTTTGATTGCTTTTTAAAACAAAAATAATACTTTTTTTTGTTTGGTGAATTAACGCTGGGCAATTAACAATTCGTAGCAATATGTCTCTCCAGCCCTCACCTTGCTACGCCGCTGGTTAAACTAATGATTGTTGAACTTCTAATAGTCATAAATAAATTCATACAGCACAAATAAAACTATATAATTTGCAATCGTCACGCAAGTCGGTCAGTATGTCCTGACGCTACTAATTTTAGAAAGCAGGGAAAACCAAATTACTGCACCAATGCATCAAAAGGTCTGCAAATTAAAAATGCGCTGTAAAAAATATAATATTGCGTCATTGTTTTCGCTCATATTTTTATTTTGGAAAAGGGATCAATGTAAAAAGAGGATTTGATGATGGTTAATTATAAAATAAAATAAAAAAACGAGGCGCCTTAGGCGCCCTGCAACCCCTATTATAAAATACTTTGTGTACATTTCAGAAAGTTTAATATTTCGTTTTTATCAAACAAGGACAAGTTAGTTGGGCTTTTGAAAAAGGTCGGTGCCATAGGCGCCCTAAAAAGTGCATTTTTTATAAAATAAATAGATTTCAGCTGAAAAGTTCCGTCATTTTTGACGGGTGATACGCTAGTAAACAATATAATTTGCAATGTCACGTAGTGTCTGTCCGGGACGCTACTAATTTTAGAAAGCAGCGCACCAAATTACTGCCCCACTGCATCAAAAGGTGTGCAAATTAAATATGCGCTGTAAAAGTATTATATGACGTCATTGTTTTAGCTCATATTTTATTTTTGGAAAAGGGAACAATGTAAAAAGAGGATTTGATAATGGTTAATTACAAAATCAAAAAACAAAGGGGGCGCCGTAGGCGCCCTACCACCCCTATTATAAAATACTTTGTGTGCATTTCAGAAATTTTAATATTTCGTATTTATCAAACAAGGACAAGTTAGTTGGGCTTTTGAAAAAGGTGGGCGCCGTAGGCGCCCTAAAAAAAGTGAATTTTTTCAAAATAAATAGATTTCAGTTGAAAACTTCCGTCATTTTTGACGGGTGATACGCTAGTATAATACATATTTTAAGACCTAAGCTTAAATTAAATCCTAATTCATAATATTAATATAATTCAGGTGTGATTATTATATTTCAACACGGAAACTTTATTTTAAAACAAAGTCTCCATCGGAGATCTGGTTTTAAAATAACCTCTCTGGGGAAGACTTCATTTCGTGCCGTAGTCTAAAAGTGGACATTAAAATACAAATTAAAAAAAAAGGATTTGCAGTTGCCCTGGGTGTTTGAGGCAATAAATTCATCAGTTAGCTCGTTTTTGACCTGATAAGTTTAATATGAAATCCTGAAAAGTGGCGTAACTGGACTGGGTGCCATCAGGGCTTGGGGGACCATCGGCGCTGGGGGCATTAGGGCTTTGAGGCCATCAATGCTGGGTGTCCATCAGGGCTGGGGGCCATCAATGCTGGTTACAGAGTTTCGTCGCTCCTTACCACGGGGAAAAATCTTTGCATGCTACTGAGAATGACGCGTGCCTGTGTAACAAACAGTGTCACAGAGCCGTTCCCCCCACTAGTAAGACGCACATTATTTATTCGGAAACCCGTCTTAGTTATCCCCTCCCCCCAAACCCTTATTTTTCGAAGGGGGATTTCCCCAAAATTATTCGGCTATGTCTATTTTATCGAACCTAAACTAAGACCAGCTCCGCTTCACACACACACATACCTTTTGTATCCACATTTCCCCCACACTGTGAATGGTCTGTGCGTACCAACGTACCAGATACATCCGGGTTAATAGACATTCTCTCTACCATGACATCCTAGTTGAGGCCTTGTCAAGGTCCACAGAAGACTGGGATTGCCAAACCGACTTCATTTAGATGTCAACAAAATGTATGTGTGTGTGTTTGTTTGTGTGTGTGGGGCTTGGGATGCGGTGGGAGCGGTTATATGAAACATTTAGCCTTTTTTTTCTGGAGTGGAGTAAAAGGGGGGGGGATACTTAAATTAATAAAATAAGTAATGAATAACATTTATTTCCCGATCATATGCAGAGTTGTTTTTTTTTGAGACCTGTAAAAAAAAATCAAGAGCAGACAAAAAAATAATTGAACATTTTTTAAAATGAGATACACATTAAATACGGATGTGCATACATTTTTTTAAAATGTGTAAAATGAAAAATATATAAGTCGTAGTTTATTGTTGCTGATGTACTTTGATCACTTGGATATATCACGTGAACCTTTTCACAATTCGGCACAGTTTTTCATTGTGTCATGAGTTTTTAAAAAATCCAATTTACATTTTTACTGGATTAGACAGGCGTCTGTGACAAAAATTCATTTATTAAAATGAAGTTTAAAATATGCTTATTTATTAGCAAACGATTATCCCTTTGTTCAAGCGCCAAATGTTTTTTTATTATTTATCTATCAATCCAAGAGATAATACACAGATGAACAATTGACAAACAATACTTAAGCTCTGGAAATGTTATGTGAGAGAGAGAGAGAGAGAGAGAGAGAGAGAGAGAGAGAGAGAGAGAGAGAGAGAAAGAGTGAGAAAGAAAAAAAAGGAGATAGAAAGATAGAAAGACAGATGAGATAGAAAAAGGAAAGATAGGGAAGGAAAGAGAAAAAGAGGAGGTGACAGAAAAGAAAAAAATCAGATATATACGAAAGAAGGGAAGAGAGGGGCAGTCAAGAGTAGAAACCAATTATCTTATATAATGATATACGCCTAATTAAGTTTTGAAAATAATAATAATAATTATTATTATTATTATTATTATAACACTAATAACGATAATAATTATAATAATAATAATAACAATAATAACAACAACAATAATAATAATAATAATAATAATAATAATAATAATAACAACCACAACAATAATAATAATATTAAAATGCCACCATTAAACATTAACCACGCCAACATTTAATTAGAAAAGTGTTACTTCGCATGAAGCCTTAAATCTCATCTGCGAATACCTTCATGCGAATGCAATTTAATAAAATATTATTTTTATGACTTTTTAGTGACACAAAGAAGCACGCCAGGTCTTAGTGTTTCTAAATATTCCACAAAATAAATATTTGTCCCTTTTTTTTCATCCAGACAATAGTAATAGTTAGACGCACATGGGGGGGGGGAGGGGGGAATATGACGTCCTTAAAAATATCTAACGCACTTGACTTTTCGGGTCACTTTCATAAGTAGATTAAATGCTTTTCCGGAAACTTTAGTTATAAAAAACGCAACTAACTTTCTCGAAAAGAAAAGTACATAAATACCGTACATACTCGAGTAAAAGTCGACATCCTGATTTGTCAATTTAAAAGTGGAGTTTTACATTTCTTCAACGATCGCTCCGATAACTCCTGGTGTGTCAGCCGTGTGTATGTAACTGAATTTGCTACACACACTGTGGTCTCACAGTAACATATAATCAGTTTATACTACTATATAACTGATTATATGTCACTGCAAAACCCTAGTGTGTGTAGCAAATTATAACAGATTCAGATATAAACTAGAGGGACCGTCCATATGTGCCGTCACGCGATTTTGACCAGTTTTTCACAATCGTCAGCCGTCGTAAAAAAAACAACAACTTAGATTCACCCCTCCAATATGACGTCAAAAAGCTTTGCCCCCCCCTCCCCCCATAAAAAGACGCATTTTCTATTTTAAAATGAGCACGTTTCAAATCACTTTTGTGTCATACAAGTGTGTATTTAGTGCAGGGGTGTCCAAAGTCCTGCCAGTGGGCCAAACACGGCCCACGCTTAAATGTTAACTTGCCCGCAGCCTAATCTTAAGTAACTAATTCACGGACGTATCATTTCTGCAACGACATTACATTTATATTGAAAAGTCGATTTTTAAAAATACTGTTTTTAGTACCTCAAATGATGGCAAAAATTGATAACATTTTATTGTTTACCAATTACTCGACTTTCAGTCTTAAAGACCAAACAAGGGGGAAAAATAGTTGCTACTGTTTGTTTTACTGTCAATGACGTTAAATAACCAAGTATACAATCTCTGTATTTATTACTAATGGTGCCCCTGCCATGACTGGTGAGCACAGTTGACTAGCAAAACTTGTAATAAAGTCATCGAAGAGGCTGGCAAAGATTTTAAACTTCACTGTATTATTCACCAACAAGTTCTTTGTGCCAAACGTCTTCGATGTGATCATGTCTTTAAGCCATGGCAGTGATAAAAGCTATAAACTCAATTCACTCTAAAGTCCTGTTTCATCGCCAGTTTTAGCAGTTTCTTCTTGACATCCAGGGAGAATACGAAGATGTGTATCACAATGGTATACGATGGCTCATTCAGGGGACATCACTTCAGCGCCTCTACATACTTAAATTCATCGTGGAAAATAGGAACAACCAATTCCGGAATTATCTGATCCTGCTTGGCTGGCAGGTTTTGGATTTTAGTTGATGTGACAAGACATATAAACGTTCTTAACTCAAATCTTCAAGGGTAAACAGCAGTGGTAATCCAATTGTATTCATAAATCAAGGCCTTTGGAAACAAGCTGCAAATTTTTCAAAGGCAACTCAGATATGAATTTTAACAAGAATCATGTAAGGACGAGACTGTGTGATAACATACGTATCAAACTAGTCGCAATTGAGTCTGACCTCACATATTTACTGCAGTCAAGATCTCAGTTTCACTCTTCACATTAAAATTTTGCACAAAAAAACAACAAAAAACTCTCTAAAAGTATTTCATTTTTAAATCCTTTATATTAACTCGTGGTGTCTGCGGCCGACCGACCTTGCTTGCTTGCTTGTCGCCAAAACTTTTGATCGATTTTTAACCCACTTGCTCGCAAGATAGCGAGCTGAAATTTTGCAGGCAGTTTCGTCCCGATGATAAAAACAATGTATCAAAATTTCAGATCGATCGCATGTACCGTAATTAAATTATTGATTTTTTAGATTATTTTATTTATTCCTATGTATCATGCTATTTTTTGAGATAGAGCGTCGCGGTGCGTATTATATTGAACAACCTTTCTGTCGCGCAATAAGGTGCGTATTTTATTGACAGCTCTTTTTATAAACATATTCCTGATCGGTGCGCATTATATTAAACATGTTTTACGACACAACTGCAATTTTGTATTTCTGGATGGTCTGGCGCTGCGTGTTATAATGTACATTCTTTTAAATTCTTCTCGTACATAAAGGATTTATAGTCAAAAATTTGGTTTTTTACGGGTTTTTCTTATTAAATCCCTTATATTAACTTCACCGCCGTCTCTGTCTCTCTCTCTCTCTCTCTCTCTCTCTCTCTCTCTCTCTGTCTGTCTTGGGCTCGGCGGGCGGAAAAACAGAAGTCAAAAATGACCCATTTCCCATGATCCGATCAAACTGAAATTTGGCACACGGACCCGTCGAACCTAACAATGCATCGTATCAAAATTTCAGATCGATCGAACGTACCATAATTAAATTAATGCATTTTTAGTTTATCCTTATATGAGGTATGTAATTCAAAATTCACTGTTTGTTATTGTTTTTTTTGCCATGTGAAATTTTGAGCTGACGCATTGAGGCGACCCAACGAAGCGACGGGCGCTTTTGTTTACATTTTACGTGTCACTCTGAGCTCGGTCAAGCGAATCGGTGACCAGACTTTTCCCCTCTCCCCCACCCACCCCTCCCCCACCCCTCCCCCCCCCACCCCCCCCACCCTCCCCCCACTAGGGTTATGATGCAAAGTTGAGTTAAGACAGATTCAGTCTGTAAATGTTTGAAAATAATCAATACTGTTAGTTATGTCTCATATATAAGGGATTTATAGTCAAAAACTTTGTTTTTACGGGTTTGTTTTTTAAATCCCTTATATTAACTTCACCGCGTCTCTGTCTCTGTCTCTCTCTCTCTCTCTCTCTCTCTCTCGTCTCTCTCTCTCTCTCTCTCTCTCTCCTCTCTCTCTGTCTGTCGTCTGGGCTCGGCGAGCGGAAAAACAGAAGTAAAAAATGACCCACTTCCCATGATCCGATCGAACTGAAATTTGGCACACGGACCCGTCTGACCTAACAATGCATCGTATCAAAATTTCAGATCGATCGAACGTACCATAATTAAATTAATGCATTTTTAGTTTATCCTTATATGAGGTATGTAATTTGAATTCACGATTTGTTATTGTTTTTTTGCCACGTGAAATTTTGAGCTGACGCATTGAGGCGACCCAACGAAAGCGACGGTGCGCTTTTGTTTACATTTTACGTGTCACTCTGAGCTCGGTCAAGCGAATCGGTGACCAGACTTTTCCCCTCTCCCCCTCCCACCCACCCCTCCCCCCCTAGGGTTATGATGCAAAGTTGAGTTAAGACAGATTCAGTCTGTAAATGTTTGAAAATAATCAATACTGTTAGTTATGTCTCATATATAAGGGATTTATAGTCAAAAACTTTGTTTTTACGGGTTTGTTTTTATTAAATCCCTTATATTAACTTCGCGGCCGTCTCTCTCTCTCTCTCTGTCTTGGGCTCGGCGGGCGGGCGGAAAAACAGAAGTCAAAAATGACCCACTTCCCATGATCCGATCGAACTGAAATTTGGCACACGGACCCGTCTGACCTAACAATGCATCGTATCAAAATTTCAGATCGATCGAACGTACCGTAATTAAATTAATGCATTTTTAGTTTATCCTTATATGAGGTATGTAATTTAAATTCACGATTTGTTATTGTTTTTTTGCCACGTGAAAGTTTGAGCTGACGCATTGAGGCGACCCAACGAAACGACGGTGCGCTTTTGTTTACATTTTACGTGTCACTCTTAGCTCGGTCAAGCGAATCGGTGACCAGACTTTTCCCCTCTCCCCCTCCCACCCACCCCTCCCCCACCACTAGGGTTATGATGCAAAGTTGAGTTAAGACAGATTCAGTCTGTAAATGTTTGAAAATAATCAATACTGTTAGTTATGTCTCACATATAAGGGATTTATAGTCAAAAACTTTGTTTTTACGGGTTTGTTTTATTAAATCCCTTATATTAACTTCGCGGCCGTCTCTCTCTGTCTTGGGCTCGGCGGGCTGGGCGGAAAAACAGAAGTTAAAAATGACCCACTTTCCATGATCCGATCGAACTGAAATTTGGCACACGGACCCGGCTGACCTAACAATGCATCGTATCAAAATTTCAGATCGATCAAACGTACCGTAATAAAATTAATGCATTTTTAGTTTATCCTTATATGAGGTATGTAATTCAAAATTCACTGTTTGTTATTGTTTTTTTTTCGTCCAGTTTCACGTGAGTTTGAGTTGACGCCGACCGTCGTGTTGACGCCGACCGTCGTGCCGACACCCCCTCACATCCCACCCCCATTTATTAAAGACAAGGGACATCACTCGGTGTCAGTCTGTAAATGTTTGAAAATAATCAATACTGTTAGTTATGTCTCATATATAAGGGATTTATAGTCAAAAACTTTGTTTTTAAATCACTTATATTAACTTCACCGGCGTCTCTCTCTCTCTCTCTCTCTCTCTCTCTCTCTCTCTCTCTCTCTCTCTCTCTCTCTCTCTCTCTCTCTCTCTCTCTGTCTGTCTGTCTTGGGCTCGGCGGGCGGAAAAACAGAAGTCAAAAATGACCCACTTCCCATGATCCGATCGAACTGAAATTTAGCACACGGACCCGTCTTACCTAACAATGCATCGTATCAAAATTTCAGATTGATCGAACGTACCGTAATTAAATTAATGCATTTTTAGTTTATCCTAATATGAGGTATGTAATTTAAATTCACGATTTGTTATTGTTTTTTTGCCACGTGAAAGTTTGAGCTGACGCATTGAGGCGACCCAACGAAACGACGGTGCGCTTTTGTTTACATTTTACGTGTCACTCTGAGCTCGGTCAAGCGAATCGGTGACCAGACTTTTCCCCTCTCCCCCTCCCACCCACCCCTCCCCACCCACCCCTCCCCCCCACCACTAGGGTTATGATGCAAAGTTGAGTTAAGACAGATTCAGTCTGTAAATGTTTGAAAATAATCAATACTGTTAGTTTAGTCTCATATATAAGGGATTTATAGTCAAAAACTTTGTTTTTACGGGTTTGTTTTTTTGTTTATTATCTTAATCCAGCCCCCCTCATATCTTTACTTCATGGAATATGGTTCGCCATGCAAAAAGTTTGGACTCTCATGATTTAGTGTAAGGCTGCAACTCTAATTTCATAACACGCGTGAAGCCATTTAAAACGTCATTAAATAAATTGTAAGCAATCAAATCTTTAAGTAGAGTTTCATTTTAATTTTCCCGTTCTGATGTGACGCGACATTTCTTAAACACCCCCCTACCCCTCGTCACACAGCGTCACAAAAATGTAACCCCCATACCCCTTTAGGTGTGTGACGTCATTTATGGACGGCCCCATATTGACTTACCGTAATAATTTATTTGAGTTGATTGTGTTGATACATAATTTTAAAAATTATATATAATGGGTTATGCTTGTTTAAGTCGACCCCTGATTCTGGCCTTGACGTTTTTGTGCGGGGAAAAAAAACTGGACTTATACTGACTATATACGGTCATGATAAGTTGTTAGTATTTAAATATTTTTTAACAACAATTAGTTATGCACATAAGTATCTGAAGATAAAATATCCTAAATCACAGCGGATACACGTTTTTATATTATTAAAGTTAACAGTATTTAATAAAAATAAATATCGTTTTTTTTTAAATTAATTTTTTTTTGTCAACTGTGGTTCACATCTGGCAGAAGGCTAACTTAAAAATCTGGGGCGCCCTCCCCAAAATTTTATTTTCAAAAGTAATGTAATTATTATTGATGACAAACGCATTCAAAATCAATGCTTAAATATTTATTTGATCAACTCCTGATCACAGATCCTGAGGGACAACAGCAAAACGTATCACCACCGGACTACACCCCACAGCCTGGATACAATGGACAGCCCCAACCAGGATATGGGCCCCCGCCCCAGCAAGGCTATGGTTACCCGCCCCAGCAAGGCTATGGGCCCCCGCCCCAGCAAGGCTATGGGCCCCCGCCCCAGCAAGGCTATGGGCCCCCATATGTACCAGGTGCTCCACAAGGCCAGTTTTCTCAACAGCAGATCCAAACTTCTAACAATATTGTGGTGAGCTTCAAGTCTTACTGTTACTATGATACGTGGCTCTATAAGTTTGACTCTTACAATAATAGTTGTTTCTTTTCCTCTAATAAGTGTTTCTGTTACTGTGATAAGTGTCCAATTTTACTCCGATAAGTGACATTCTTTTACCCCCTCTGTTAAGAAACATAATTTTTGTGCTATATTCAATACTTATTTTAGTTGTTGAGCAAGGTAAAGGAGTATATATATATATCTATGTATATATATACTAGCTGACCCGCTGCGTAATTTGCACGTGTAATTTGGATGAATCACAACACTACGTCATATTCCACCTCTCGTGTGTGTCAGTAATTTAGTTGCTACAATATAGTGAACGACTCGTGCTGCAATAACTGGTAAATTTTGAGTGACAGGAGTTCTAAAAAAGTTATTGAGAGGAGCCAAGGTACATAAGGATAAAAAAAACCTTTCTTATTCCGTATGCAAGAACAAACACATACAAGTTTTCCTTCTTCCCGGCGTGGAATGGGTTGCCTGAAGAATCCAGGAAAACCAACACTTTATCAACATTTAAATCTCTAATAAAAATGCAGGACTAAACACAAACCATAGATAAGCGTAGGACGCAATAATCTTCTGTATAGAAGGAGCGTCTGTAAACAGATAAGATAAGATAAGGTAAGAAATAAATTGACCAGACATTTTCGAAACGTCCTCAAGAGAAGGCAAAAGCAAAGTTCTTTAGACAGATTTTAATTAATTTTAAGTCCAAGTGTCTGGAACGGCTGAAGGACTTATACCGAGGTTCCACAGTATATATATGTGTGTGTGTGTGTGTGTGTGCGTGCTTGTGCGTGTGTGTGTGTGTGTGTGTGTGTTTGTCCTTTACAGCTGACTAAACCATTCATCCGATCACCATGAAACTTTAGGACATTGTTTGAGTATGATTCCAGAATGGTATGTGGCTTTAAAAAAATGAACATTGACACTCATTGTGTGTGGGGGGGGGGCGGGGGCCCAAATTAGGGGTCTACCGATATGCCTTTTTGCCGATATTACCGATACCGATATTACCGATATTTTTTTTGCCGATATGAGTGCCGATATGAGTATTTGTTCGGACAAAAACCAGCGGTAATATTTGATGACGTCATTATTAAATTTATCACTCGTAATTATTTATCTTTTATATTAGGGGACTACCGATATGCATTGTCGCCGATGTTACAGATATTTTTTTCCCGATATGAATATTTGTTAGGACAAAAACCAGCGGTCTTATTTGATGACATCATTCTTAAATTTATCACTCCTAATTGTTTATCTTTTATATTAGGGGTCTACCGATAAGCATTTTTGCCGATATTACCGATATTTTTTTCTGATATGAGTGCCGATATGAGTATTTGTTAGGACAAAAATAACAGCGGTCATATTTGATGACGTCATTCTTAAATTTATCACTCGTAATTATTTATATTTTAAATTATTTTATAATTAAAGGGTCTACCGATATCCAGTTTTGCCGATATTACCGTTTTTTTCCCCGAAACGAAGTTTCCGATGTGTTTACAAGTTCCAGAACATGACCTACATAGGACTCATAACAAAACTAACCGTCCTTTATAAAAATGTACAAGCAAAATTAGGAAGTGCTTTTGAAACTTCAACCTTGACTCATAATTATTAATTCTAACCAATAGTTTAATGGCTTTTGCACACGGCCACCTTTATGAATGAAACAATGAGAACAAAGCAATAGTAATACAATGTGTAGAGTGAAAATGAGGTTGAAGGTTGAATGGTTGCCAATGACAACAAGTCTTCACACGGTACATTTTGTTATTCCATACGAAATGAAATGTTTTAGACATCTGCGATTCTGCGTGCATCTTTGCTATTAGAGCAATTGCGTGAACATAATGTTTACATGTTATACATTTATTAGAGCAATTACCGTATACTTGGCATCGGCACTTTTTACACAGTACATTGTATTTCTGAGCATACGAAAATCGGCCGATACCTATACAATATCAAAGCACATGGCACACTGTATCGTGGCTGCACATATTAATACTAGGACTCTTTTGACTATTTCAATACCGGTATCGGGGTCGATATAATAATTTGTCGAGATATTGTAAATCTAAATGATAGTTTTTTTGTTTCCGTGTTTTTTTTGGGTTAAAATGTCACTTATTATGAAATATCGGTGACGTCAATATCGGGACCTTTACATGCTACCGATACCGATATTGCCGATATCCAGATATCGGTGCCGATATATCGGCCAGCCGATATATCGGTAGACCCCTAGCCCAAATGTATTTTTTTCTTATACGAGCTATCTAAAAATTAGTTTAAGCGTTAGCTAGTTGGAAAATGAATGGATCTTGACCAAACATGGTGCATACAAACTTGATAGCACATATTAAAATAACATAGCGCATTGAGCTACTAATGTCCATCCCTTCGGGCTGGGAGACCCAATTCTTTTTTTCTTAAACTTTAACGATTTTATTCCCATTTCTTCTGACATGGTCTCGACAAATATTGATAATATACTCAATATGATCCAAATTGAAATGAACAATTGTTCAAAAATTTACATCTTGCATCGATGTGGCCCGGGGGGCCCTTAATGTCGATTTTTGCTTCTATATGCAATATAAATAAAATAAAGCTGTAAACAACTAGGTAAATAAATGGATCTTGACCAAACTTTGCGTATGAAAACGTATTAGCCAATGTTAAAATACAATAAGGCACTGAACTCTTAATGTCCCTTCCTTTGAGGCTGAGGCCCCAAATGTCTTTTTCATAAACGTTTGAGATTGTATTACTCATTCAATTTTTTTTAAAGATCTTAATAAATATTTTGAAACAGGGGCAGATTAAGACTGCACGGGGCCCCTGGCTGCAATTCAAACTGGGGCCCTATCCAGCCAGCGTCCCTTTAAATAAAATGATTGCTGACAGCTAATAATATAAGACTATAACTGTAACTTGTAACTAATTCGTCCATTGGTTCCTTTCTCATAATTTTTCTGTACTACGGGATCGGATTCATCAAAAAAACCGAACACAAAGAAAATAACTGTTCGCCGGAATCGTAAAATTGAGTGTAAAAAGATAGTTTTAAAAAAAATAAAGCCAAATTTAAAAACAAAATTATAACCCAACTGGGATTCAAACCCGACACCGCTGGCACTACAAGCCTGTAGGCAGCCACAAGACCACCAGAACTTGATGCGAATGACACATTTAAAAGATATAAAAAGCATTGACTATCGGGTCCGAATAGCGATCAGATTAATACATAAGATTTTATTAATTTATTTATTTTATCATATTTTTAGGGATTCATGCAAAAGTTTGTCCACCTTTATTATAAAATATACTAAATTTGGGGCCCCTAAATCATCGGGGGCCCTGGCTTTAGCCCTTTCAGCCCCCCCTCTTAATCCACCATAGATGAAATAGATTAAAATTAACAGGTGTTTCGAACTTAACATCTAACACCGTATAAGCCCAGAACATCGGTTTTTGCCTATATGAGCTATATAAAAATTAATTTAAGCGCTAGATTTTGCTAAATTTAAATTAATGGATCTTGGCTAAACTTGGTATACAAAAACATGAGAGCCCATATTAAAATAATGTAGTGCTCTGAACTCCTAATGTGCATTCCTTCGGACCCAGGGGCAGGGGCCTCAAATGTCGTTTTTGTACACGTTTAATATTTTATTACCCATTACATTTTTAGCGATCTGGAAGAATACAGAGAAATATACCCATGAAGAATTAGAATTAAAATTTACAGGTGTTTCGAACTTTATATCTGGCACCGTGTGGGTTCGGGGGCTCATAGCATTGGTTTTTGCTCATATGAGCGATATAAATATTAATTTAAGCATTATATTCTGGGAAAATTAATGGATCTTGACCAAACTTGGTATGTACAAACTTGAGAGCCTATATTAAAAAATGTATTGCACTGAACTCTTAATATTGATTCCTTCTGGGCAAGAGCCCAAAATCTTATTTTTCCCATAAAACTTTAAGATATTATTTCCATTATGGTTTTACACGATCTTTATAATTTTTTAAAAAAACAAATATATCTATTATGATTCAGATTGAAATGAACAGGTGTTCCAAAATTTATATCTTGCACCGATTTGGCCCGGGTCCGTAAATGTCGTTTTTAGCTTGCGTTAGCAATATCAATATTAATTTATTCAAATGATCGTTTAAGAAATCTTGAGAAGTTGTTGAATACATTCTGGATAAGTTTTTGACATAAAGAGTATTAAAAATAAATACTTATGGGGCCCGAGGGCCCATGAAGTAATTTTCTCCTTATATCTAAGCTATACTAAAATATTTCAAACATGGTCTACTGGGTTAATGGATGGATTTTAACCCACTTCCTCGTAAGCTAGCGAGCTGAAATTTTGCAGGCACACTCGTGCCGATTATAAAAACGATGTATAAAAATTTCAGATCGATCGCATGTACTGTAATTAAATTATTGAATTTTTAGATTAGTTTATTTTTTCCTATGTATCATGTTAAATTTTTGAGATAGAGTGTCGCGGTGCGTATTACATTGGCCGACGTTTTTATTAATACTTTCCTGTTGCGCGATTTGGTGCGTATTATATTGACAAGACTTTTTAAAAACATATTCCCGATCGGTGCTTATTACTTATTATATTAAATAAATTTTACGAGACATAACTAAAATTTTGTAGTTTTGGATTTTCTTGCGCTGCGTATTATAATGAACGTTCTTTTAGTTATGTCTCGTATATCAAGGATTTATAGTCTAAAACTTGGTTTTTTACGTTTTTAAAAAATGTTTTTAAATAAAAAAGAAAATTTCCAATTTAATTAATAATAACACGATGTCAGTTTTTGTTTATTTTGGAATTTGTGTTATATTTGCCTATTGGTCTTATAGACCATAACACTTTGTACACATTTCTAGTTAACAGTACCCCTAGACCCTTGACCCTAGACCATAACACATTGTACACAATTCTAGTAAATAGTATCCCTAGACGCCAGGCCACAACACTTTGTACACAACTCTTAATTTGACCCAACAGGTGACCCAACAGCCAGGAAATTATCCCGTTGTGTTTCATCCAGCACCACCTGACCAGATGTGTGCAGCCATTTTTGTGTGTCTCTGCTGCTTCTGGCCAACAGGCATCGTAGCCATAATAAAGGCCGTTGAGGTAACTATTCAGCCAATGGGATCAGGCGTTTCATTGGTTATACATAATAAGGGATAGTGACGTAATTATTCAGCCAATGGGATCAGGCGTTTCATTGGTTATAAATTCACAGCTTGTTATAGTAGCTAGGACAGTGATGGCGAAACTTTTTGGGAAAACTACTTTTATACAGCAAAATGCCAACAAAAAATGCCGGCAAAGTGCTTTGATTAAGGAAGTAATATTTTAGTCGCGTGCCGGCTGATGAGGCCCTGCGTGCCGTCCGTGGCACGCGTGGCATAGGTTCGCCATCACTGAGCTAGGAGATGTGGTCTCCTAATTTGTAACTCTGTTTGTAACGAAGATGAAATAGTGGACTGGATGCGGATCACATTTAATTATGGCGTTGGCCCTGATATTATTTTGAGAATGATTATTCTTCAACTTTTTCCCGCCAATGGTGAAACTTGTCATGATTAAGTTTTCTTAACAAGTCCTTCATTTCCAATGAACCTAAAATACGTCCTATGGCAATATAATAAGTATCAAAATAGTCAAAACAGTTAACAACACAATTATGATGTCTGTGAAGGTTGCACATTGAAAGCTATTTATGTAAATTAAGAATAATACTTGTAAATCATGTATGTGTCATTAAAATTTGACATGTAAAAAAGAAGAAAAAAAAAGAAAAAACTAATTTTCAAATATGGCATTAAATCTTAACGAATGCATGGGTAAACTAATGTAAAGTTAATTAATTTATGTAGACGTATGAAATTGTTTATTTTTATCAATCACATGGCGATTCAGTTTGTACTTACAATACTATGATATCAATCTAAGTGGATATTTATTATAATGTACCTACATCTTTGCTCCTTCATTTCAATTGGTGAAATATTTATTCTAATTTATGCTCGACTGAAAATTTGCTTTTGAACATTTTCAACATTTCACACATAATTATTATATATTTTTAAATTTTGCAATTTTGAAGGCTCGGAATGAGTGGGCTGTTGGAAATTTTCAAGCCGCAGCTGCCCACGCCAGGGTGGCCAGGGGTATGGTGATAGCCAGCGTGGTCATTGGCATCTTGACCCTGGTCATAGTGGCCATTATCGTTGGGGTGCAGGTGAGCCAGGCCATGAACTCCGTCAGTCAAACCAAAAGTTACTCGTATTCCTACGGCAGATGAGGTTGATGTGGAGAAAATTGTCTCATGACAATAAACAGAAATTTTGTAAAAAAAAATATTTGTTAAAGCCATTTATATTTTTTTCTATTTTAATTTTGAACCGAGTGTAAATATTAATTTCTCTGTGCTGTGATTCAACTATGCTTTAAAAATACACATTTTATTTTTAAAAAAATACAACAAATTTGAAATTAAAATAACAAGCTCAAATAAAAGCATTTTAGCTATATATTGCTGTGTGTGTGTGTTTTTTTTTGGGGGGGGGGAGCGAGTCAGTGATGGGGTAATTATTTTTAAGAATGATTAATTTGCATGTCGTTGTTGGGGAATGATATACACTAATCTGTGGAAAGGTTTGCATAAAGGTACATTTCAGCCATTTGCAGGGTTGTTAACAATACTAAAAAAAAATTATTGGCAATACCAATACCAATACTGCCTGTAAAATCTATTGGCAATACCAATACCAATACAATTTTAAAACCAGTATTGCAATACCAATACCAATATTTATTTATTATTGCCTTAACAATACCAATATTTGGGTCATTCGACGAAACGCAAATCCCTTACATCGATAAACAATAAGAACATTTTTGGCTAATTTAGACAATGTATTTTTAACCAAATTTTGTTCAATAGTTAACGCTTGCTTCATCTGTTTTCCTCAAAGCATTCAAAAGTTTTGACAACATATTAAATAAGTCGGCATACCTTAACGTCCTTAAGCAACAAGATTTTTAATATGTATACTGTACACATATTGTGAATGAATGAATGGATGAATGAAGCAAATGACTGTCATAGAAAAGCAAATGATACATAAATGGTTAAACATCATAATAATCTCATGAATATTAATTTGGGCGAAGTTAATTTTCATGAATATTAACATCGGCAGATAAAGCAGTTTTACCGTTATTAATAATTACATTTTAGTTTAAAATTTAAATTCATGAGTTATATCTAAAATCTGTCTAAATTGTCATTGGATGAAACAAAACATTAACTTGACTCACTTTCAAGCAAGAAATTCTGTAAAAGGAAATCGGAAAGAAAATATTGACCAAAGAAAAAAATGGCATCAAGATCTTGAAAGTATTACCTATCAGTCCATAATATGCGCAATCATTGAAAAGTTATGAACGAAATAGAACGACGCATTCACGCTACTAAAAATAATTCTAATTACAACAAATTTAATATTATATAAATTTAAAAAAAAATTTTGTTTCTTTGTTTGGCCTTATTTTTGTTTGTAGGCCCTAGGCACGGTGCCTAAAGTGCCTAAGCCTTAATCGAGCCTTGGTAAGTCACTGGTCAATGCTCATTGCCAAAGATATCATATATGATTTGATTTCTATTATCATTCATTTCATTGATCAGTCTCATTCAAAAATTGTTTGGCAACGTCACTCGCAAGATGGCGACAGAAAAGAAAAATTTATTATATTGACAACCAATGTTGTAGAGAATTTATTGAATATTGCTTTTAGTATTGGTTAAAAATCAATACCAATATCAAAAATAATTATTGGCAATACCAATACCAATATCAAATTTCAAGAAGTATTGCAATATCGTCCCAATACTAAAAAAAGTATTGGCAATACTACTAATACCAATACAATATTGCAATATTAACAACCCTGGTCATTTGTATATTGCCTTCAGACACGTTAATGACGATACTGTACCACCGCAATGACCATACTGTACCTGTGAACTGACATACTATACCAACCAACTGACCATACTGTACCACCAAGCTGACCATACTGTACCACCCCAATGACCATACTGTACCTGTGAACTGACATACTGTACCAACCAAATGACCATACTGTACCACCCAGCTTCCTTGGTTGTCGATGTAATATTTTCATTACTACTGTTAGTACGTTACAAAGTCCATAGCTAAATAATGAAAATACAGGTTGAAAGAAAGTAAATACATTTTTAGAGTAACTTATTTTTTTACAATAAGTAAAAAAAAACTAATAAATTATTTTAAACATGTAACCGATTTTAATGGACTCCCTCTTTGTATATCTTAGTTCTCATCAAACAAAAATAGCGTTTTTAATTTATAGTAAGTGCAGTATAAGATGCAATTGATAATTTTTAAAAATAAATTCTATAAAGGGAGAAATGTTTTACGTGTGGAAAACAGAACTGCAAAACATCCCTACAGAAAAGTTTGTATGGCTTGAGCTATAAATCTCATCTCGCTTTATTCATGAAATAAATAATTAGCTTATAAACACTCCAGAAAATTTTGTTTAACTTTATTTATTATGCTACTAATTGTTTATATATTTTGTTAACGTATTCAGAAAAAATGCCCTTCATATTTGACTGTGTGAATTTACCATGCAATTTTAAAAAAGTGTTTTTTCCCACATTAAATTTGTTTACATTCAGTACAGTATAATCGTGGAGCTTCAATTTGTCATCGAAATTGAAGTTTTCTGTTTTTCCTCATGGCACAATCTTAGATGTATCAATATTGTCAACCATGCACTGCTCAACATCGCAGCTGGCATTACTTATGACAGCTGGCATTACTCATGACAGCTGGCATTACTTATGACAGTTGGCATTACTTATGACAGCTGGCATTACTTATGACAGCTGGCATTACTTATTACAGCTGACATTACTTATGACAGCTGGTATTACTCATGACAGCTGGCATTACTTATGACAGCTGTCATTACTTATGACAGCTGACATTACTTATGACAGTTGGCATTACTTATGACAGTTGGCATTATTTATGACAGTTGGCATTACTTATGACAGCTGACATTACTTATGACAGCTGGCATTACTTATGACAGCTGACATTACTTATGACAGTTGGCATTACTTATGACAGCTGGCATTACTTATGACAGCTGACATTACTTTTGACAGTTGGCATTACTTATGACAGCTGGCATTACTTATGACAGCTGGCATTACTTATGACAGCTGGCATTACTTATGACAGCTGACATTACTTATGACAGCTGGTATTACTCATGACAGCTGGCATTACTTATGACAGCTGTCATTACTTATGACAGCTGACATTACTTATGACAGTTGGCATTATTTATGACAGTTGGCATTACTTATGACAGCTGACATTACTTATGACAGTTGGCATTACTTATGACAGCTGGCATTACTTATGACAGCTGACATTACTTTTGACAGCTGACATTACTTTTGACAGCTGGCATTACTTATGAGAGCTGGCATTACTTATGACAGCTGACATTACTTATGACAGCTGGCATTACTTATGACAGCTGACATTACTTATGACAGCTGGCATTACCAATGACAGCTGGCATTACTTATGACAATTGTAAGGAATATAAATAATGAATGTACTGTGTATTATATTAGGCAAATTCGAGCCTAAATAATCTTAATAAACTTGGATACATCAAGTGGGCTTAAAATCATTAATTCATTTTTTTTTACCCGTGAGGTAAAATGGTCCTTGCTTGACATTGTCACTTGAGATACTTAACTACTCCAAAATAAATACTTAACTACTCTAAATTAAATACTTAACTACTCTAAATTAAATACTTAACTACTCTAAATTAAATACTTAACTACTCTCTAAATTAAATGCAAAATTTGAAAGTCCATTAGATAAGCTAATGTAAAAAAATCATATCTATTTTCCAAATTCTTTAACTGCCAAAATCTAACACGAATGTTTACAGTAACATCTTATAAAGAATACAGTTTCTCCATAATTTTTTTCCATAACAATAACATAAGCACATTTTTACTTTGGCCGCCAAAAATTTGCTCTCTCGTACTTTGACTGAACGAATCAATTAAAATTGTAAGGTCTCTATATAAAATGTTTGCAAAAGTCAAAGCATTCTATTAAGCATTGAGTTAGTTTCTATGTGGGTAAGGGGCCGTCAATAAATGACGTCACGCGATTTTTGCCCATTTTTACCCCCCCCCCTTTTTCCCCCTCCTCACACTTTGTCACAAAAACGTAGATCCCCTCCTATATGACGTCACAAAGGTGTGGACCCCCCCCCTTCAAAAGCGGTATTTTCTATTTGAAAATGAGCATTTTCCAAATCACTGTATTGTCATTTTAGTATGTATTTAGTGTAAGGCTGCACTCTAATATCGTAACACGCGTGAATCGATGTAAAACGTCACAAGGTAAATTGTAAGAAATCAAATATTTAAGTGGAACTTTGATTTAAAGTTTAAAGTACGTGACGTCACACATGGCCGGACACCACCCCCGGCCCCCTTTCACAAACTGTCACACTTTCTTACACCCCCTCCCTCCCCATGGAGCGTGACGTCCTTTATGGACGGCCCTTAAGTTGGAAGAAGTTAATGTTAATATTTTGCCTCTCTCAATCTGGCTGCACCTACAGGAATCTCAAATTTTCATCTGTTGAATGCAATTGGAGACTTACTCGTAGACTGCTGGGGCTCGGAGGGCAGGACCCGACGTCGAAAGGTTGAGATCCATCAGAAATACATTACAGTTATTTATTGACTTTAGAGATCTCTTCATACAAAACTGGTGATGAATATTAATTAATACATTTAAATAAAATAAATTTATTTGTCATTAAAATTAGTTGCTCTTTGTAACCGAGCAATGTAATGTGTTTGGTGTTCTGTCTATTTGGGATGTTTTATCAATGTAAAATGTTAGATGTATCATGAATTTGGGATTTTAGATTTAAAAAAAACAATGTGGGATGTTGGATGTTTTATAATACGTAACAAATTTATAAAGACATTTGGGATTGAAGTATTAAACCTTTGATTTCTTTCCTTTCGTTATCATCTTCGTCATCATCTTCATTATCATCTTCGTCATCATTTTTAAATCCCTTATATTAACTTGCTTTGTAAGTTTAAGCGATCGGACTATCCAAAACGACTATTTGTTTATAAGTCTTTCACGTGCCAGTTCAGTTCACGCTTTGACGCCGACCGTCGATGTTCACACCCCCTACCGTCTCTGCGCCTGGTTTTTAAACCAGGGGAGATAATTCTGTTTCAGTCTGTAAATGTCGCGTTGAAACATAATCACTCCTTTTAGTTATGTCTCATATATAAGGGATTTATAGTCAAAAACTTTGTTTTTACATCTATTTATTCCTTTACAGGTCATTGTAGAAAATAGGGCTTCAGTCAAAGCCTTCCACTTTCCACGATCTCTTGCCACTATTCCAATCGCTTCTCTGTCCTCTCTGCCTCATCCAACACACTACGTCTCCATGTCTTCATTGGGTCCGTGCCGATTGCCTTGTGGGTTCCTTTCTACTGCTTGTCTTGCGTTATTGTCGACATTGCTTCCATAATTCTTTCATAATGTAATGTCAGAGTGAACCCCTTCTTGCACCGTCGTCATGTCTGTTGACTCCACATACACTGGTTTCGGGACATGACGTCTTTTATACCACCCGGGATCTACGCCACATACCCCCTCCCGCCCCCCCCCCACCCATGAACCTAATGACGCAGTGTCAGAAATATCCTAAGGTCTAAGACGTAGAATTTCTTTGGTTAACTGGACGCCAAGCGCTGTGCTTAGATCGTGTTTCTACTTGTTAAATTACAGCAGCGGTAGAGATTTTGTGACAAACAAACTTATTGGCACGGATCTGAAATGTGCTGGGGCGTATGAATACAAGCGGTGGTTCGATTAAAATCTATAATTTGTTTGTGTAGAGCTGTCACATGGGTGTGTAGAACTGTCACGTGTTTGTGTAGAACTATGTAGAACACAAATTTTCTTTTCTTCTTTGTATTTAAGTTTATTTCAACTTGTTGTCATATTTGATTTAAACTTTTAGATAATAAGTTAGGAACTTTAATAGAACTACAAGTAAAGGTTAATTCTTCAAAATGTGGATTTTTACCGTAACCAGAAATTTAACAATTTACACCACAAACTTATCAGAAACCAATCGCACCTTTCAACTTTTAAAATTTAAATCAAGCCCACATTATTTTTAATAATACACATGCATACATTCTTTAAAATATTCATTAATTGTTTATATTAATATATTCCGGACGAAAAGTTTTAATTAAATAAATTGTTCGAAGGCCGCGGTTCGGTGTAATGCATTTTAAGAACGTTTTTCATAAGAAAATATTTTTGAATATGAATATATATTTTTTTTCCTTTTTCTAATATTTAATTTTAGAAGTTTAAAAATATTTAAAACTTCCACACAGATTAAATTATTTCTGTTTCAAACGACGATTGGTCAACGCAGCAGCACCTGGTTGGAAAACGGTGGGGGTGGGGGTAGACAGAAGATCTGTACTCCCCTCCCACCCATTCCCTAGAAAAGTACACAGAGTCAAAGGCGCTAACTTTACCTCACTGAACAAACAACGTGAATATCTCGAGTCTCCGAAATAAAATCTAACCTGATCACGGGAACTCACATGATTAATTTGCAAGTATAAAGAAAGTATTTTAAATTGAAGTTGAGTTGGTCGAAAGCAGACATACATATTATCTAATTTCAGTTTAACAATCAAAGTCAATCACAAAAAAATCAAAGTCGACAATGGTTGTTAAAAAATAAAATAATAATTAAAAATGCTAACAATTTAATATACAACTTTCATAGTTTTGTTAACTGTGTGACTTTATTGTGACGTCAGCGGATGTGATGTAGACACAGACTGTCACTTTCTTGGCGAAATCGCTCACTTAGAAGTTTTATTGGCAGAGATTAATAGCGAATGCTTGGTATTAATTTTAATTAGGCGTATTGCGTTGGGATTTGAGGGAAAGCCTTGTGTAACCTAACAAAATACATCACACACAAGTTTAACATGGGATATACTAAATACATCACACACACAATTTAAACAACCATGTCTACCTACCAACAACCATGTCTACCTACCAACAACCATGTCTACCTACCAACAACCATGTCTACCTACCAGCCTACCAACAACCATGTCTACCTACCAGCCTACCAACAACCATGATCCTACCAAAAACCATGTCTACCCACCAGCCTACCAACAACCATGTCTACCTATCAGCCTACCAACAACCATGTCTACCTACCAGCCTACCAACAACCATGTCTACCTACCAGCCTACCAACAACCATTTCTACCCACCAGCCTACCAACAACCATGTCTACATACCAGCATACCAACAACCATGTCTACCTACCAACCTACCAGCAACCATGTCTAACTACCAGCCTACCAACAACCATGTCTACCTACCAGCCTACCAACAACCATGTCTACCTTCCCCATACAAACCAATCCATCAATACATCATGTCGGCATGTCGGCCTGTCTGTCTGTCGCTTGTACTGCTAAGGCTAGGGCTCAAGTTTTGACGCCACATTCAACTAACAAAACACGAAAACATTCGGGTTACGCCCCCTTACCCTTTACATAATAAGAGAATAGTCGATTCTTACCAACCCCTGTGTTCCCCCATAAAACCACCTTTGGCCTTATGACCATTGGCAAGTTTCCGAATCTACCTATTTGGAAACTTGGATTAAATCCCACCGGGGTGGGAAGTGGGGATTTGGGGGGGGGGCTTCTTTGTTATTGTATATAAGTGTTCATTGCACACGTGTACTGCATCTTGACATTAACTTAACTTTGGAAAACCAACCATAATCTTTTCGTCAGAGTAGAGAGGCGGTCAGTGATCAGATCTGTTGTGCAACTATCGTCATGGAGAAGTCTGCTGGTGAGTTGTGTAAATTAGACTTAACACCAAAAGATCTATAATAGAGCTTCCTTAAAAAAAGTTTTTTTTTAATATTTCAATTGGATAAATATTTTAAATTTAATCAAAGACACGTCTAACCGACATAACTAAACAGGTCATTTCGTTTTTGGTGAAGGGGGTGGCTTAGTTTGATCGAGGATAGACCCTATTGGTATTGTAGTATTTCACTGCTGGTATGGTTTTACCGACAACATTGATATTAAAATGGATAAACGTTAATTATACTGTATTCTATCGCTGGGATTTTTGTAACATTTTGTTAACATTTTGTATTATTGTCACAGCAGTTCGACAGAGAACATTCATGTCAAAAAATCAATATTTAAATACAAGTTAGCAATCGACTAAATGAAACATTTTTGTTTCATTTATACAACAAAAAAAAAGTTACATTTTTATTACATAACACTATTTTTTTACATTACTTTGCTACACATATTGAAATCGTAAATTTCGCCCAAGTCCTTACCACATGAGCTACTGAAAAACTTAAAGAGTGAATTACGTTTCAAGACATCGGTGTCACCTTTTCGTACTACTTTATTATCTTTGCTTTTTAGCTCTTTTTTTGTTGTTGTTGTGCGAATTAATGCTGGGCAATTAGTAATTCATAACAATATGTCTCTCCGGCGCTCACCTTGCTACGCCGCTGGTAAAACCAATGATTGTTGAACTTCGAATAAGCTTACATAAATTCATGCAGCACAAATATAATACATATTTTAGAGACCTAAATCTAAATAAAACCTTAATTCATAATTATAATAATATTCAAGTGTGATTATATTTAAACACGGAAACTTTATTTTCAAACAAAGTCTCCATCGGATACCGTGTTATAAAATAACCTGTCCGGGAAAGACTTTATTTCGAGGCATAGTAAAAAAAAAGTGCACATTCACATTTAAAAAAAGAATTTGCAGTTGCCCTGGACGTTTTGAGGAAATACAATGGGTCAGATAGCTCAGAGTTTTTGACCCGATAAGTTTAATATGAAAGTCTGAATAGTGGCGTAACTGGGCTGAGGCCCATTAGGCTTGGGGTCATCAGGGCTGGGGCCCATCAGGGCTGGGGTGCTATCAGGACTGGGGGGGCATCAGGGCTGGGTCCACAGTTTCGTCACTCCCTACCACTGGAAAAAAACAACAAACACAATCTTTCCATGCTACTGAGAATGACGCACGCATGTGTAACAGTGTCACGGGGCCGTGCCTCCTCCACCCGTCAGACGCACATTATTTCTTTGGAAACACGTCTTTATTATCCACCCACCACACCCTTATTTTTCAGAAGGGATATCTCCCTTAAATTACAGACCCCGCCCTACCCCCCGGAACCTTCTTGTATCCACATTTTCCACCCGTGAAGGGTCTGTGCGTGGCATCGTAACAAACACATCCGGGTTAATAGACATTCTCGCTACCTACCATCACATCCTAGTTGAGGCCTTGTCAAGGTCCACTGAAGTCTGGAATACTCTGATCGAGAGGGGCAGTCAAGAGTAGAAACAAATAAGTCTGTAAAATGATATACGCCTAGTTAAGTATGTTGTGAAAATAATAATAATAATATTATATACTAGTTTGTGCTGCGGCGCCGTAGCGCCTGCGGCGCCCCCTTTTTAAGGGCGCCTACGGCGCCCACCTTTTTCAAAAGCCCAACTAACTTGTCCTTGTATGATAGATACGTAATATTACACTACCTTAAATGTACACAAAGTAATTTGAAATTGAGGTTGTAGGGCGCCTACGACGACCACTTTTTTTTGTTGGTCAAAAGCCCAAGTAACTTATACTTGTATGATAAATACGAAATATTCCTGAAAATTAAACAAAGTGTTTAGATCTATATAATATTTTTTACAGTGCTAATCACCACACGATTTTTAAATAATTTTAGAAAGCAGCGCACCAAATTACAGCACCAAAAAATAACTATTTTGAGTCAATCAGCACTGCTTAGAACACAAAATATTTAAAAAGCAGAGTGATGTCCCTTAGCGTTAGGCTACATAATTGAGCGTAAATATATATATCTCTCTATATATATATATATATCTATATATATATATAAGACGCATTTGTTGTCTGTCCGTCGTCTGTCTGTTCCCTTATAACTCAAGATCCGGACAACCAAATAACGTGAAATTTGGTACACGTACACAAAATTATACCGGAAAGGTTATTAAACAGGTTTCGTTCCATATATATAAGATACTGGGGGCCGGGGGCCCAAAATGTAGTTTTTCCCTATATGAGCTATATAAAATAAAAATTATTGAAAATTAAGACGTAAAATAATGACGCAAAATAATAAACATTTTGGTGTCGAGATTAACAAGAAGGCGATTATCGCCATAAAATATTTTTTTTTGTTGTTGTTGCTTTGTTGTTGTTGCTTTTGTTGTTGTAGTTGTTATTTTGTTGTTGTTGCTTTGTTGTTGTTGCTGTTGTTGTTGTAGTTGTTGTTTTGTTGTTGTTTTGTTATTGTTTTGTTGTTGATGTTTTTGTTGTTGTTTTGTTTTTGTTGTTGTTGCTGTTGTTGTTTTTGTTGTTGTTGCTGTTGTTGTTGCTGTTGTTGATTTTGTGTTGTTTTTGTTGTTGTTGCTGTTGTTGCTGTTGTTGCTTTTGTGTTGTTTTTGCTGTTGTTGTTGTTGTCCACATCCCTTGCCCTGCGACGTCAATGTCCTTCATGTTGTTGTTGCTTTGTTGTTGTTGCTGTTGTAGTTGTTGTTTTGTTGTTGTTGCTTTGTTGTTGTTGCTGTTGTTGATGTAGTTGTTGTTTTGTTGTTGTTTTTGTTGTTGTTTTGTTTTTGTTGTTTTGTTGCTGTTGCTGTTTCTTTGTTGTTTTTGTCGTTGTTGCTGTTGTTGTTTTTGTTGTTGCTGTTGTTGTTAAACCCGGGAGAAGCCGGGTACTTGCCCCTAGTATATATATAAGACGCATTTGTTGTCTGTCTGGTTGTCTGTCTGTTCCCTAATAACTCAAGATCCAGACAACCAAATAACGTGAAATTTGGTACACGTACACAAAATTATACCGGAAAGGTTATTAAACAGGTTTCGTTCCATATATATAAGATACTGGGGGCCGGGGGCCCAAAATGTAGTTTTTCCCTATATGAGCTATATAAAATAAAAATTATTGAAAATTAAGACGTAAAATAATGACGCAAATTAATAAACATTTTGGTGTCGAGATTAACAAGAAGGCGATTATCGCCATAAAATTTTTTTTATGTTGTTGTTGCTTTTGTTGTTGTAGTTGTTGTTTTGTTGTTGTTGCTTTGTTGTTGTTGCTGTTGTTGTTGCTTTGTTGTTGTTGCTGTTGTTGTGTTTTTTGTTTTGTTGTTGCTTTGTTGTTGTTTTGTTGTTGATGTTTCTGTTGTTGTTTTTGTTTTTGTTGTTGCTGTTGCTGTTGTTGTTGTTGTTGCTGTTGTTGTTGTTGTTGTTGCTGTTGTTGCTTTTGTGTTGTTTTTGCTGTTGTTGTTGTTGTCCACATCCCTTGCCCTGCGACGACAATGTCCTTCATGTTGTTATTGCTTTGTTGTTGTTGCTGTTGTAGTTGTTGTTTTGTTGTTGTTGCTTTGTTGTTGCTGCTGTTGTTGTTGTAGTTGTTTTGTTGTTGATTTTGTTGTTGATTTTGTTGTTTTTGTTGTTGTTTTGTTTTTGTTGTTTTGTTGATGTTGCTGTTTCTGTTGTTGGTTTTGTCGTTGTTCTTGTTGTTGTTGCTGTTGCTGTTGTTGTTGCTGTTGTTGTTTTGTAGTTGTTGTTTTGTTGTTGTTGCTTTGTTGTTGTTGTAGTTGTTGTTGTTTTGTTTTTGTTGTTTGTTTTTGTTGTTTTGTTGCTGTTGTTGTTTTTGTTGTTGTTGCTGTTGTTGTTAAACCTGGGCGAAGCCGGGTACTTGCCCCTAGTGATAATATAAAAGCCCAAGTCATTAACCGGCTCACTGTGGAACGCTGAGGAACGATGTACAACAGTCTATGGCAGTTAAAAATCGTGTGGTGATTAGCACTGTAAAAATATTTAATATGACGTCATTGTTTGATCTTATATTTAATAAAAGGTGTGCATCAAAAGGTGTGCAAATTAATTACAAATTAAAGACGCGCTGTAAAAAATATATTATATGACGTCATTGTTTTAGCTTATATCTTAATTTTGGAAAAGGGAACGATGTAAAAATAGGATTTCAGGATTTATAATTATAAAATACTTTGTGTACATTTCAGGAAGTTTAATAATAATAATAATGATAATAATAATAATAATGACATAGTAACAATAACAAGTATAATAACATAAAAAACAATAATAAAATCCCCCCCCCCATTAAACATCAACAACGCCAATATTTAATTTGAATAATGTTGGTTCATATCAAGCCTAAAATCTCATCTGCAAATAGATACGAATGCTTCAAGATATGAAAAACATTCCAAGATACGAAAGGCCACTGGAATATTTTTTCCCCCCAAGATATGACAAAAATCCAAGATTCTAAAAAAACGCATAGCTGAAAAGCTATGTTCCCTCTATGGTGTTTTCGTCCGCAAACTCGTGTGCACACATATAATTTTTGTGCAATATTTAACAAAATTAGCCGCGCGTGAACTCTTAAATGCCTCTCAGCGCCGGTCAAATATCTGCGGGACCGCGCAGCCGCGCAGCTTAAAGGGAACATTGCTGACAACACTGGATGTATCGTGACTTGATTCAACGTGCCACCAACAGTTCTGCTCATCTATTGGCCAATTCCAGCCCTGTTGCTGTGACACGGATGTGTGTCCGTGCGTGTCAAGCATGCTTTATTTACTGTGTAGTTGGTTTATCTTATCTTATCTTATCCTATCTTATCTTATCTATACAGACGCTCCTTCTATGCAGAAGATAATTGCGTCCACAGACCATGACGGATGATCTGTTGGCAAGTGATGCAGCGTTCACAGGACACGGCTTTGTGGGTTCCACGCATTACCCAGCCGCCTAACTAGTGTTAGGTACCCATTCAGAGCTGGGTGACTCAGGGACGCTCTAGGCCCGGGAACAAAACCTTGCCGTCACATGGATTCGAACCCGTGACCATCGGTACGCCAGTCGAGCGCGAGTTTGGTGTTGGTGTCCTAAATTGATGAATATTTTCGTGAAGTCTTTTGGAAAAGCTTATTTTTATTTCCATGGCTTCCAAGAAATTGATAATTAATCGCCTCACTCGAAAGGTAAAAATTCGCATGTGTATTCATATTATTTTTAACTTATTTTATTCTGTTTTCATTGTTTTATTGTTATCTATTTATGTGTTTTAAAATTTATAATGTGAATTTTTAGGGATTGAAGAATCCTACTTTGTTTTCCCTATAGTAAACCGTGATATTTTCCATTTTTTAGTGTTGTTTTCGTGGAGCTTGCAGTGGATTACTTATTTTACATGTAAAACTTTGTTCGAGATACGAAAGATCCAAGATACGAAGCCGCCCCGGAAAGGATAAATTTCGTATCTCGAGGTGCCACTGTACCTTCCAGAAAGTTCCTCGCGAATGCAATTTGATAAAATATTACACATCGGTCCTTTGATTTCATCCACACAACAATTAGGCTAACATTTTCTTGGGGAAACATGACGTCATTAAAAATATCTTAACCACTTGAATTTTCGGTGCATTTGTATAAGTAGTAGATTAAATGCTTTTCCAGAAACTTTAGTTAAAATACCCCCCTCCCCCCCTTTTTTTTATATATATAAAAATTTTTTTAAAAAGGGACGCAAATACCGTATATACTCGAGTAAAAGTCGACCCCCTCATTTGTCACTTGAAAAGTGGAATTTTGCATTTCTTCAACGATCACTTCTTAAACTCACAGCCGTGTGTGTAACTGAATTTGCTACACACACTATGGTCTCACAGTAACATGTAATCCGTTTATATTACTATATAACTGATCATACGTTACTGTACAACCCTATAGGGTGCGTGTAGCGAATTATTACATATTGAGATATGAACTATAGTGGCCGTCCATATATCACGTCACGCGATTTAGCGCCCCCCCCCCTCCCCCCTCGGCACACGTCGTCACAAAAACTTAGACCTCCCTCCAATATGACGTCACAACCCCCTACCCCCCCCCCGCCCCCATAAACGCCGTATTTTCAATCCGGGGACAGCATTTCAGCGCCTCTACAAACTTAAATAAGACACGGGGCTATTCATCGTGGAAAATAGGAACAACCCATTCCGGAACGATCTGATCCTGCTTGGCTGGCAGATTTTGGATTGTTAGTTGATGTGAGAAGACATCTAAACCTTCTTAACACAAATCTTCAAGGCCGAACAGCAGTGGAAATCAAATGATATTCACAAATCAAGGCTTTTTGGAAAAAAAAACAACTGCAAATTGTTCAAAGGCAACTCAGATATGAATCGTGTGAGGATGACACTGTGTGATATCATACGTATCAAACTAGTGGCATTGAGCCTGACCTCACATATTTACTGCAGTCGAGATCTCAGTTTCACTCTTCACATTAAAATTTCGCAATAACAAACTTCTCAAAGTATGTCATTATGTTTATTATCTAAATCCGCCCCCCCCCCTCATATCTATACTTCATGGAATATTGTCCGCCATGCAAAAAGTTTCGACGCTCATGATTTAGTGTAAGGTTGCACTCTAATTTCATGACACGCGTGAAGCCACGTCATTAAATAAATTGAAAGCAATCAAATATTTAAGTGGAGCTTTCATTTTAATTTTCCCGTTCTGGTGTGACGTCACATTTCTTAAACACCCCCCCTCTCCCTCGTCATACAGCGTCACACAAATGTAACCCCCATACCTCTTTAGGTGCGTGACGTCATTTATGGACGGCCCCGTATTGACGTACCATAATAATTTAATAGAGTTTATCTTGTTGATAATTTTTTAAAAAGAATATATAATCGGTCATGCTTGCGTAAGCCGACCCCCTGATTTTGGCCTTGAAAATTTTTTTTGCGGAAAAAAAAACTCGACTTCGACTGAGTATATACGGTAAACATAAATTGTTGATTTTTAAATATTTTTTTACAACAATTAGTAATTTACATAGTTATCAGAAGATACAATATCCTCAATCATTGAGGATACACGTTTTTATATCATTAAAGTTAACAGTATTTTTAAAAAAATAGTTTTTTAAACAAAAGTTTGTCAACTGTAGTTCACATCTGGCAGAAGGCAAACTTTAAAAAATCTGGCTTAAAGGCGCCCTCCCCAAAATGTTATTTTCAAAAGGAATAAAATTATTATTGATGACAAACGCATTGAAAGTTTAACAAAATGAATGTTTGAATATTTATTTGATCATCTCATGATGACAGACCCCGGGGGACAACAACTGGACGCACCACCACCGGACTACACCCCACAGCCTGGATACCCTGGATACGATGGACAGCCCCAACCAGGAGATGGACCCCCGCCCCAGCGAGACAATGGGCCCCCGCCCAAGCAAGGCTATGGGCCCCCGACCCAGCAAGGCTATGGGCCCCCGACCCAGCAAGGCTATGGGCCCCCGACCCAGCAAGGCTATGGGCCCCCGACCCAGCAAGGCTATGGGCCCCCGACCCAGCAAGGCTATGGGCCCCCGACCCAGCAAGGCTATGGGCCCCCGACCCAGCAAGGCTATGGGCCCGCATATGTACCAGGTGCTCCACCAGCCCAGTTTTCTCAACAGCAGATCCAAACTTCTAGCAATATTGTGGTGAGCTTCAAGCCTTATTGCTACTATGATAAGCGGCTCTGTTACAGTGATAAGTGTGTCTGTTACAATGTTAAGTGTCTGTTACAATGATAAGTGTGTCTGTGACAATGATAAGTGTGTCTGTGACAATGCTAAGTGTATATATATATATATATATATGTTACTCTGATAAGTAGCTCTGTTACCATCATAAGTGTGCCAGTTATTCTGAAAAGAGTCTATGTTTCTATGATAAGTGTCTATGTTGCACCGAACGGTTCTTTGTTAAAATCATGTGTATTTACTGTATTATGAGTGTGTCTGTTACTCTGATAAGGGTCGCTGTTACAAAAATAGTTGTCTCCTTTAACATTAATAAGTGTTTCTGTAACCTTGATAAGTGTCTAATTTTACTTCGATAAAATAAATTTGTACTCTCTCTCTCTGTTAAGAAATATAATATTTGTGCTATATCCAATACTTAATTTTTGTCGTAGAGCAAGACAAAGGAATCTCTCTCTCTCTCTCTCTCTCTCTCTCTCTCTCTCTCTCTCTCTCTCTCTCTCTCTCTCTCTCTCTCTCTCTCTCTCTCTCTCCCTCTCTCTCTCTCTCCCCCACTCTCCCTCTCTCTCTCTCCCTATATATATATATATATTTATATATATATTTAAATCTAAGCATGTATGTATGTATGTACGTATGTATGTCTGTCCTTTACAGATGAGTAAACCATTCAACCGATCGCCATGAATCTTTAGGACATTGTTGAGAATCCTTCCAGAATGGTATGTGGCTAAAACAAATTTAACATTGACACTCATGGGGGCCAGGGGTCCAAAGCGTTTTTTAAAAATTATATGAGCTAATATAAAATTAGCTTAAGCGTTAGCTACTTGGAAAATTAATGGATCTTGACAAAAATCGGTGCATACAAACGTGATAGCACATATTAAAATAACGGAGGGCATTGAATTCCTTTTGTCCATTCCTTCGGTCTAAAGGCCCCAATTCTTTTTTCGTAAACTTTAAAGATTTTATTCCCAATTCTGTGCCATTATTTCGGCAAATATTGATAATATATTCAATATGATCCAAATTGAAATGAACAATTGTTTAAAAATTTACATCTTGCACCAATTAGGCCCGGGGGTCCTAAAAGTCGTTTTTTGTGCTTATTTATGCAATATAAATCAAATTTAAGTTTAAGCTACTGGGTAAATGGATCTTTACCAAACTTTGTGTGTGAAAACTTAATCGCCAATGTTAAAATACAATAAGGCACTGAACTCTTAATGTCCATTCCTTTGGGGCCCCAAATGTCTTTTTTGGGGTCTTTTTCATAAACGTTTGAGATTGTATTCCCTATTCAATTTTTTTTTGCGATCTTGAGAAATATAGATAAATATATCCATTTTCAATTAGATTAAAATGAACAGGTGTTTCGAGCTTAACGTCTTGTACCGAATGGGCCCCAGGGTCCAGAATGTCGGTTTTTGCTTATATGAGCTACATAAAAATTAATTTAGCGTTTTATTTTGCTAAAATCAATGGATCTTGACCAAACTTGATATATAAAAACTGGAGAGCCTATTAAAAAAATTAATGGCGCTGAACTATTAATGTTCATTCCTTCTGGACCGGGGCCACGTATCTTTTTTTTTGTTGTTGTAAAACTTTAAGAATTATTTATTCTCATTATGATTTTGCACGATGATCATAAATTTTTTAACAAATATATCTATTATGATTAAGATTGAAATGAACAGGTGTTTCAAAGTTTATAACTTGAACCGATTTGGGCCGGGGTTTTTACTGTCGTTTTTAGCTTATATTAGCAATATAAATATTTATTTATTCTAGGGCTGCGGAAATTAACGATTAATTTCTCGATTAATGGTTAAAAAATTAAACGATTAAATTTTTTTAGGGCTGTTATCGATTAATTTAAATTTAATCGTTAACTTTTGAAAAATTATCGATTAATTAATCGATAATTTCGATTAAAACCAAAAATAGAAATTTATGACGTCATGAAACTGAACATTCCTCTCGGACATTGAAAATTAAGAATATTTTGAACTAAATTTTATGACAAATTGTTGATACTTGATCGGATGTTTGTGCTGAAGGTGGTACTTCAGCTATCTATTTGATCCTTTAAAAGAGAATTGTTTATGGCAGTGAACACAGTAAACTTTAACACCATCGTCGACTTTGCCATCCGCAGTTAGCTTAAAAACAACATTTTTGCTCAATTTTCTAGTTATATGTTTAAATTTAACTGCGCTGCGCTGATGCTGTCAGCCATTTTTTAGTTGACGTCTGCCGATCCACATAAAGTAATAAAATAAATTATAATATTACGCAGGAGAAGTTTGCACGTAAAAAATATATACATTAATATGACTTATTAATAATTAATTATTTATTAATTGAAAATTTTAAAATATTATAAATATTTTCTTTAATTTTTACCGAATTTTTATCGATTAAATTAATTTTAATCGATAAAATGTTTTAACGATTAATCGAGAAATTAATCGTTAATTTCCGCAGCCCTAATTTTTTTTAACGATCAATAGACCCACCACTTATAAATGTAATGGAAGTCAAAAAGTAAAATATTTCGACCAATAAATATAAACTAATTTCCGGACGATTACACGAACATTTTTGGTTTTAAACTATTGACTGACGTGAATGTTCAAAATGTTGATAAAGGTTATTGTGTCCATTGAGAGAAATCGATTGCCTACCATGCAATGTTCCCTCTAAGTCTAAGCTTCGTTGATCTGTGTGCAAAGTTAAAAAAAACCTCGTGTGTATGGTTGCACAACGTCCATTTTTTTGTGTGCAATATTTTACAAAATTTGCTGCGCGTTGATACTCAACTCCTGCGTGGCGTCGGTCAAATATCTTCGCAGCCGCGCTTAAAGGGAACATTGCTATCATGGTTTCTAACACTTCGCTTACATATCACCTGCAAACAAAATATACACTACAGTATCGGAAACTTCAGCTGAGACGATCTGAAATTATGTGAACGATTGTTCAGCTCGGCTTGTTATATTGTTAATAAGATCCGCTCATCACTTGAATCAATTATATGTCAATACACTTGTCTGTTTGCGTTGTTGGTTTAAAGATGACATATAAAGCAGTCATCCCAGTGTTATTTCGATTTTCGACAAGTATTTTAATAAATGTTAATTATGACACAATAAATTTCAATTTTGGCTTTAATCGAAATTAACGATTAATTAATCGTTAATTTTTCAAAAGTTAACAATTAAGTTTAAATTAATCGTTAACAGCCGTAAATTTATTCATATTATTGTTAAGAAATTTTGAGAAGTTGTTGAATACATTCTGGATACGCTTTTTGACATTAAGACTATAAAAATTAATAACTTATGGGGCCCGAGGATGGGGCCCGAGGATGGGGCCCGAGGATGGGGCCCGAGGATGAGGCCCGAGGGCCCATTATGTCATTTTCTTCTTAAATATAAGCTAAAGTATTTCAAAAATGGTCTACTGGGTTCATAGATGGATCTTGACCTAACTGTATACAAAACAAATTAATGGGCTATAAAAAATTATTATAGGGCATTGAAATTCTAATGTTTATTCCTTTGGTGCGAGGAGCCCCAAAATCTCTTTGTAAAATTTAAAGACTTATTTCACTTTTCTATATTATACGTTCTTGTCAAATAATGACAATTTTCTTTATAATAATCTAGACAGAAATCTTCAGGGCGTTTACATCTTGCTCAGTTTGGACCCGGGGGCCCTTAATGCCATTTTTAAATCCTTTATATTAACTCGTGGTGTCTGCGGCGGACCTTGCTTGCTTGCTTGCTTGCTTGTCGCCAAAACTTTTGATCGATTTTTAGCCCACTTGCTCGCAAGATAGCGAGCTGAAATTTTGCAGGCAGTTTCGTACCGATGATAAAAACAATGTATCAAAATTTCAGATCGATCGCATGTACCGTAATTAAATTATTGATTTTTTAGATTATTTTTTTTATTCCTATGTATCATGCTATTTTTTGAGATAGAGCGTCGCGGTGCGTATTATATTGAACAACCTTTCTGTCGCGCAATAAGGTGCGTATTTTATTGACAGCTCTTTTTATAAACATATTCCTGATCGGTGCGTATTATATTAAACATGTTTTACGACACAACTTCAATTTTGTATTTCTGGATGGTCTGGCGCTGCGTATTATAATGAACATTCTTTTAGTTACTTCTCGTACATAAAGGATTTATAGTCAAAAACTTGGTTTTTTACGGGTTTTTCTTATTTAAGTATGCTTTATAAAGAATATTTTAAACATTAGCTACCGCCACCATTCATCCTATTAACATTAAACTTTTGGAAGTTGTTGAGTACGCACCAGAAAAAGGATTTTTGGAATTTTTAAAAAGTTAATCCTCATAAACCATGATAATTTGATAAGTAAATTGGCAATATTTAAACAAATGTACCAACCATTTTGGGGGCGTTTCCATTAATATATATGTTTTTCTATATAAGTTTTTAAAATGATTTTTATTTATCCAATCGCCATAGACTAAGTTTTTTTAAGCACACTTCTGCGAAGGTTTCTGGCACAATTGTTCTTAAAACGCACCACTCGTTGGTTCATTTGTATTTATTCCTTTATACTGAGATCGCTGCAACTTGAGACGGGTCAGCTAGTTTTTTATTAAAAAGAAAATTAACTAAAAATAACAAGAGTTCAGGTTTTGTTTATTTAAGAATTTGATATATTTGCCTATTGGTCTTATAGACTATAGACCATACCACTTTGTACACAATTCTAGTGAACAGTACTCCTACACCCCAGGCCATAAGACTTTGTACACAACTCTTAATTTGACCCAACAGGTGACCCAACAGCCAGGAAATTATCCCGTTGTGTTTCAACCAGCACCACCTGACCACTTGTGTGCAGCCATTTTTGTTTGTCTCTGCTGTTTCTGGCCAACAGGCATCGTAGCCATAATAAGGGCTAATGAGGTAAGTAGTAAGCCAATAGGATCAGGCGTTTCATTGGTTATACATAATGAGAACTAGTGATGTAAGTAGTCAGTATGGTCAGTTGGCTGGTACAGTATGGTTCTTTGGGTGGTACAGTATGGTCAGTTGGGTGGTACAGTACGGTCAGTTGGGTGGTACAGTACGGTCAGTTGGGTGGTACAGTATGGCAAGTTGGGTGGTACAGAATAGTCAGTTATTTGGTACAGTATGGTCAGTTGGGTGGTACAGTACGGTCAGTTGGGTGGTACAGTATGGTCAGTTGGGTGGTACAGTATGGTCAGTTTGTTGGTACAGTATGGTTAGTTGGGTGGTACAGCATAGTCAGTTGGGTGGTACAGTATGGTCAGTTGGGTGGTACAGTATGGTTCTTTGGGTGGTACAGTATGGTCAGTTGGTTGGTACAGTATGGTCAGTTGGGTGGTACAGTATAGTCAGTTGGTTGGTACAGTATGGTCATTTGGATGGTACAGTATAGTCAGTTGTTTGGTACAGTATGGTCAGTTGGGTGGTACAGTATAGTCAGTTGGGTGGTACAGTATGGTCAGTTGGGTGGTAAAGTATAGTCAGTTGGGTGGTACAGTATGGTCAGTTAGGTGGTACAGTATGGTCAGTTGGATGGTACAGTATGGTCAGTTGTTTGGTACAGTATAGTCAGTTGTTTGGTACAGTATAGTCAGTTGGATGGTACAGTATGGTCAGTTGTTTGGTACAGTATGGTCAGTTAGGTGGTACAGTATGGTCAGTTGGATGGTACAGTATAGTCAGTTGTTTGGTACAGTATAGTCAGTTGGATGGTACAGTATGGTCAGTTGGGTGGTACAGTATAGTCAGTTGGGTGGTACAGTATGGTCAGTTGGGTGGTACAGTATGGTCAGTTGGGTGGTACAGTATGGTCAGTTAGGTGGTAAAGTATAGTCAGTTGGGTGGTACAGTATGTTCAGTTGGGTGGTACAGTATTGTCATTTGGATGGTACAGTATGGTCAGTTGGGTGGTACAGTATGGTCAGTTGGATGGTACAGTATGGTCAGTTAGGTGGTAAAGTATAGTCAGTTGGGTGGTACAGTATAGTCAGTTGGGTGGTACAGTATGTTCAGTTGGGTGGTACAGTATAGTCAGTTGGGTGGTACAGTATGTTCAGTTGGGTGGTACAGTATGGTCATTTGGATGGTACAGTATGGTCATTTGGATGGTACAGTATGGTCATTTGGATGGTACAGTATGGTCAGTTGGGTGGTACAGTATGTTCAGTTGGGTGGTACAGTATGGTCAGTTGGGTGGTACAGTATTGTCATTTGGATGGTACAGTATGTTCAGTTGGGTGGTACAGTATGTTCAGTTGGGTGGTACAGTATGTTCATTTGGTTGGTACAGTATGGTCATTTGGATGGTACAGTATGGTCATTTGGATGGTACAGTATGTTCAGTTGGGTGGTACAGTATGGTCAGTTGGGTGGTACAGTATGGTCAGTTGGGTGGTACAGTATGTTCAGTTGGGTGGTACAGTATTGTCATTTGGATGGTACAGTATGTTCAGTTGGGTGGTACAGTATGTTCAGTTGGGTGGTACAGTATGTTCAGTTGGGTGGTACAGTATGGTCATTTGGATGGTACAGTATGGTCATTTGGATGGTACAGTATGTTCAGTTGGGTGGTACAGTATAGTCAGTTGGGTGGTACAGTACAGTCAGTTGGGTGGTACAGTATGGTCAGTTGGGTGGTACAGTATGGTCAGTTGGGTGGTACAGTATGGTCAGTTGGGTGGTACAGTATGGTCAGTTGGGTGGTACTGTATGGTCAGTAGCTGGTACAGTATGGTTCTTTGGGTGGTACATTACGGTCAGTTGGGTGGTACAGTATGGTTATACGTTCACAACTTGTTATAGTAGCTAGGACAATGATGGCGAAACTATTTGGGGCTGCGTGCCCGAATTTCAATTAAAATCTACTTTTATACAACAAAATGCCAACACAAAATGCCAGCAAAGTGGCTTGATTAAGGAAGTAATATTTTAGTGGGTTCCGGCTGATGAGGCTCTGCATGCCGTATGTGGCACGCGTGGCATAGGTTCGCCATCACGGGACTAGGAGATGTAGGCTCCTTAGTTGTAACTTGTAACTCTGTAACGAAGATGAAATAGTGGACTGGATGCGGATCATATTTAATTATGGCGTTGGCCCTGGCATTATTTTGTTTGAAACGGAGATGAAATAGTGGACTGGATGTGGATCATATTTAATTATGGCGTTGGCCTTGATATTATTTTGTTTGAAACGAAGATGAAATAGTGGACTGGGTGCGGATCATATTTAATTACGGCGATTGTCCTATTATTATTTTTTAAATGATTATTCTTCAACGTTTTTCCGCCAATGGTGAAACTCGCCATGATTAAGTTTTCTTAGCAAACCCTTCATTTCCAATGAACCTAAAATAGGTACTATGGTAATATGATAAGTATCAAAATATTCAAAACAGTTAAGAACACAATTTTGATGTCATTGAAGGTTGCACTTTGAAATTATTTAAAGCAATTTATGTAAATTAAGAATAATACCTGCGAGTCATCTATGTATCATTAAAATTTGACCTGTAAAAAAAGAAGAAAAAAAAAGAAAAGAAAACCTAATTTTCAAATATCGCATTTAATCCTAAAGAATGCATCTAAAGGGTAAACTAATGTAAAGTTAATTAATTTATGTACAGTTATGAAATTATTTATTTTTATCACTCAGATGGCGATTCAATTTGTACTTACAATACTATGATATCAATCTTAGTGGATTTTTTTTATTATAATGCACATACACCTATGTTCACTCATTTCACTTGGTGAAATATTTATTATAATTTATGCTCGACTGAAATTTTCTTTTGAACATTTTCAACATTTCACACATAATTATTATTTTAAATTTTTTTTTGCAATTTTGCAGGCTCGGAATGAGTGGGCTGTTGGAAACTTTCGAGCCGCAGCTGCCCACGCCAGATCAGCCAGGAGTATGGTGATAGCCAGCGTGGTCATTGGCATTCTGACCCTGGTCATAATGGCCATTATCGTTGGGGTGCAGGTGAGCCGGGCCATGAACTCCGTCAGTCAAACAAACAGTTACTCGTATTCCTACGGCAGATTAAGGTGATGTAGAGAAAATTGTCTCATGACAATAAACAGAAATTTTGTTTAAAAAAAAATATTTGTTAAAGCCATTTATATTTTTTTCTATTTTAATTTTGAACCGAGTGTAAATATTAATTTCTCTGTGCTGTGATGCAACTATTCTTTAAAAATACACATTTTATAAAAAAAAATACAACAAATTTGAAATTAAAAAAACAAGCTCAAATAAAAACAATTTAGCTATATATTGCTGTGTGTGTGTGTGTGTGTTGGGGGGGGCAGCGAGTCAGTGATGGGGTAATTATATTTAAGAATGTTTAATTTGCATGTCGTTGTTGGGAAATGATATACACTAATCTGTGGAAAGGTTTGCATAAAGTTACATTTCAGCCATTTGTATATTGCCTTCGGACACGTTAATGATGATACTGTACCACCTCAATGACCATACTGTACCACCCCAATGACCATACTGTACCTGTGAACTGACATACTGTACCACCCCAATGACCATACTGTACCACCCCAATGACCATACTGTACCACCCCAAAGACCATACTGTACCACCCTAATGACCATACTGCACCTGTGAACTGACATACTATACCAGCCAACTGACCATACTGTACCACCCAGCTGACCATGCTGTACCTTCCAACTGACCATAATCTACCACCCAAATGAGCATACTGTACCACTCAACTGACCAAACTGTACCCCCCAACTGACCATACTGTACCACCCAACTGACCACACTGTACCACCCAAAGGACCATACTTTACCTCCCAACTGACCGTACTGTACCTGACCATACTGCACCAACCAACTGACCATACTGTACCACCCAGCTTCCTTATTTGTCGATGTAATATTTTTATTACTACTGTTAGTGTACGTTACAAAGTCTATAGCCAAATAATGAAAATACAGGTTGAAAGAAAGTAAATACATTTTTTAGAGTAACTTATTTTTTACAATAATTTTAAAAAACTAATAAATTATTTTAAACACGTAACATATTTTAATGGACTCCCTCTTTGTATATCTTAGTTCTTATCAAACAAAAAGAGCGTTTTTAATTTATAGTAAGTGCAGTATAAGATGCAATTGATAACTTTTAAAAATAAATAATATTTAGGAAGAAATGTTTTACGTGTGGAAAACAGAACTGCAAAACATCCCCACAGAAAAGTTTGTATGGCTTGCGCTAGAAATCTCATCTCGCTTTATTCATGAAATAAATAATTAGCTTATAACCAGTCCTGAAAATTTTGTTTAACTTTATTTATTATGCTACTAATTGTTTATATATTTTGTTAAAGTATTCAGAAAAAAAATGTCCTTCATATTTGACACTGTGAATTTACCATGCAATTTTGAAAAGTGTGTTTTTCCACATTAAATTTTGTTTACATTCGGTACAGTATAATTGTGGTCATTTTAATTTTTTGTGTCAATATCTGTAAATTACTTTAAATGTATAGTTCCTTCACTGAAACTTAATTAGTCCCTAACTGGTTCTCTGTGGTACAGTGCCGCTGTACAGAGTTTCTATTTAATAAGACCGAAATAACGTTTTTACATAATACATTAGAATAGAATATCTATTTATTACGACTGGAGCAGAATTTACGTAAAACATGAATGAAATAGACTTTCTCACCCAGCGGCGTAGCGTAAGTATGTGCCGCCTGGGGTAGAAACCAGACCCCCCCCCCTCACAAAATATGTTGATGCTGTAAAGAAAATATAATTTTATATTTTTTAATAAACTAATAATGACACTACAACATTTACCTTTCGGAAAGAAAAAAAAAGAGGATCTTCAATTTGTCATTGAAATTGAAGTTTTCTGTTTTTCCTCATGGCACAATCTTAGATGTAGCAATATTGTCAACCCTTGCCATGCTCAAAATCGCAGCTGGCATTACTTATGACAGTTGCAATAAATATAAACAATGAATGTACTGTGTATTATATTAGGCTGGGCAACTTCAAGCCTAAATATCTTAATAAACTTGGATACATCAAGTGGGCTAAAAATCATTAATTCCTTTTTTTTTACCCATGAGGTAAAATGGTCCTTGCTTGACATTGTCACTTGAGATACTTAACTACTCTCTTGTCTGTTGACTCCGCATACACTGGTTCCGGGACATGCCGTCTTTTATACCACCCGGGATCTACACCACATACCCCCTCCCGCCCCCCACCCATGAACCTAATGACGCAGTGTCAGAAATATCCTAAGGCCTAAGACGTATAATTTCTTTGGTTAAATGGACGCCAAGCGTTGTGCTTAGATCGTGTTTCTACTTGTTAAATTACAGCAGCGGTAGAGATTTTGTGACAAACAAACTTGTTGGCACGGATCGGAAATGTGCTGGGGCGTATGAATACAAGCGGTGGTTCGATTAAAATCTATAATTTGTTTGTGTAGAGCTTTCACGTGGGTGTGTAGAACTGTCACGTGTTTGTGGAGAACTATGTAGAACAAAAATTTTCTTTTCTTCTTTGTATTTTCGTTTATTTCAACTTGTTGCCATATTTGATTTAAACATTTAGATAATAAGTTAGGAACTTTAATAGAACTACAAGTAAAGGTTAATTCTTCAAAATTTGGATTTTTACCGTAACCAGAAATTTAACAATTTACACCACAAACTTATCAGAAACCAATCGTGCCTTTCAACTTTTAAATTTTAAATCAAGCCCAAATTATTTTTAATCAGTCACAATTAGTCATTCTTTAAAATATTCATTAATTATTTATATTAATATTAATATATTCCTGACAATAAGTTTTAATTAAATAAATTGTTCGAATGCCGCGGATCGGTGTAATGCATTTTAAGAACGTTTTTCATAAGAATTTTTTTTTGAATATGAATATATATATATTTTTCCTTTTTCTAATATTTAATTTTAGAAGTTTAAAAATATTTAAAACTTTCACACAGATTAAATTATTTCTGTTTCAAACGACGATTGGTCAACGCAGCAGCACCTGGTTTGGAAAAGGTTGGGGCGGGGGGGGGGTAGACGAAGATCTGTACGCCCTTTCCCACCGATTCCCCAGAAAAGTACACAGAGTCAAAGGCGCTAACTTTACCTCACTGAACAAACAACGTGAATATCTCGAGTCTCCGAAATAAAATCTAACCTGATCACGCGAACTCACAAGATTAATTTGCAAGTATAAAGAAAGTATTTTAAATTGAAGTTGAGTTGGTCGAAAGCAGACATACATATTATCTAATTTCAGTTTAACAATCAAAGTCAATCACAAAAAAAATCAAAGTCGACAATGGTTGTTAAAAAATAAAATTAAAATTAAAAATGCTAACAATTTAATATACAACTTTCATAGTTTTGTTAACTGTGTGACTTTATTGTGACGTCAGCGGATGTGATGTAGACACAGACTGTCACTTTCTTGGCGAAATCGCTCACTTAGAAGTTTTATTGGCAGAGATTAATAGCGAATGCTTCGTATTAATTTAAATTTGGCGTATTGCGTTGGGATTTGAGGGAAAACCTTGTGTAACCTAACAAAATACATCACACACAAGTTTAACATGGGATATACTAAATACATCACACACACAATTTGAACATTTGGTAGACTAAATACATCACACATACAATTTGAACATTTGGTAGACTAAATACATCACACATACAATTTGAATATCTGGTAGACTAAATACACCACACACACAATTAAAATAAATAAATCACACTCACAAGTTGAAGATTTGGTAACTCAAATGTTACAGTATAATACTACAACTAAGAACTTCCAGAGTTGTATAAAGTGTTATATCCAAGACGCTATGTTCACTTTTGCTCACTGGACTCTAGCCACTTGATAAACTTTTAACTTATAATGTAACTCTCGAACTTTGAAGTACTTTGAAGAAATGTGAGATGCTGATTTTTTATACAAGTGATGAGGGAGATAAGCAGCAGCACAGATAAACACCGAAACAGGAAATACGTCAGTCTGATGACAACAATCAACTACACAACAAGTCAGGGTTGTCAGATTGGCTTTTTTCAGGCCAAATTTGACGATTTTGGTTGTTTTTTTCAGACGCGTTGCGGTCAAAATTTTGTGAGTGTGGCTTTTTCTTAGCTTTTTTTAAAAAATTGAACATTATTTTTTTTTAAATAACAATTTTAATCATGAAAATTTACAAATTGAGCAAAGGTATTATTTTTTTTGTGTCACAAAGCCCAGGCACCAAACGGAAAATTACAGGTAGGAGAATGTGAGGTATAAGTTTAATGGCTATTAATGTGTGAACAGGAATGTTTGAAAAAGGAAACCTTGTACATCAGGTGGCTACCAAGGGACAGAATCCTTGAAATGTGTATCAATTGTAACAAGTTTTGTAGTAGTTGACTGGGGCAAGGAGACGTTACATGTAGGCCCAGGGAAGTGTTAATTGAATTCAGTACAGATTTAAAAAATATTTTTAAAATATTTTTTTTTAAAAGGACACCCTTTTATTCACATATAGAAAGTGCACTAAAAAGAAGAAAATAATAATTTTCTATGATAACAGGTGAAATCCGTGAACCTATCCACTGCACACAAAAGCGTGGGCGCCCATCACAACTTATTTCTCTTTGCAACTATTCTTTTGCATATAGATACATAATTCTAATTAATATGATAGTAGCATGCATATTATCACAGTTGTGAAACTTTTAATGCTTATTAATATTCATAAAAATTTGTATTTGTGTTTCGCAGCTTTGTATATGATTTTTCTGCTACGAAAAAGATTAATAGAAAAAAGGTTTATATAAATATATCTACTTCTCAAATGCAAATGAATTTAATATAACACATACACAAACAACAACATACACAAATACGCAAATACGTACATAAATATAAATATATTTTATGTATATTATATATATACTAGGGGCAAGTACCCGGCTTTTCCAGGGTTTAACAACAACAGCAACAACAACAAAAACAACAACAGCAACAAAACAACAAAAACAAACAACAAAAACAAAACAACAACAAACTACAACAACAACAGCAACAACGACAAAAACAACAACAGAAACAGCAACAGCAACAAAACAACAAAAACAAAACAACAACAAAAACAACAAAATCAACAACAAAACAACCACAAAACAACTACAACAACAACAGCAACAACAACAAAGCAACAACAACAAAACAACAACTACAACAGCAACAACAACGCTAAGGACATTGTCGTCGCAGGGCAAGGGATGTGGACAACAACAACAACAGCAAAAACAACACAAAAGCAACAACAGCAACAGCAACAACAACAGCAACAACAACAAAACAAAACAACAACAAAACAACAACAAAACAACAACTACAACAACAACAGCAACAACAACAACGTGAAGGACATTGTCGTCGCAGGGCAAGGGCTGTGGACAACAACAACAACAACAGCAAAAACAACACAAAAGCAACAACAACAAAACAACAACTACAACAACAAAAGCAACAACAAAAGCAACAACAACAAAGCAACAACAACAAAAAAATTATTTTATGGCGATAATCGCCTTCTTGTTAATCTCGACATTAAAATGTTTATTATTTTGCGTCATTATTTTACGTCTTAATTTTCAATAATTTTTATTTTATATAGCTCATATAAGGAAAAATTACATTTTGGGCCCCCGGCCCCCAGTATCTTATATATATGGAACGAAACCTGTTTAATAACCTTTCCGGTATAATTTTGTGTACGTGTACCAAATTTCACGTTATTTGGTTGTCTGGATCTTGAGTTATTAGGGAACAGACAGACAACCAGACAGACAACAAATGCGTCTTATATGTATAAAGATATATATATACACCCATATTATGCATATATAACCGTTTTTTTCTAGCAGAACGCACGGAACGGCATGCCGGCACCTTTTCCCCCACATACTTTGTTATATTACATACCACCTGGATTGTTTGGTCTTACAGCTTTTTTCAAATTGAGTTAAATATGGTTGCCCGTAACTTTCTTTTAATAGAAAATAAAAAAATACACTGTATTTTATAACAATAGTAAAATAGTGTAGCCAGTTTATTAGTCACCAGTCGAGATTACGAGCATAAAGTCTTCCGAAACTCGATATTTATACGTCATTCGTGTTATAGATGTCTTATTATTACGGATACCACGACTTCACGTGATGTTTGCGTTAGAGTCTTCAAAGAATAAATATGGACATTATCATAGAGAACCCAAATTCACATAATTCTTACAGCCATCGAGCACCATTGCTACACCAACCGAACGCAAAAGCTAAATTTTAAAAAAAACACGTAAAAACCAAGTTTTTGACTATAAATCCTTTATGTACGAGACGTAACTAAAAGAACGTTCATTATAATACGCAACGCAAGGCAATCCAAAAATACAAAATTGTAGTTACGTCTCGTAAAACAAGTTTAATACAATGCGCAACGATCGGGAACATGTTTATAAAAAGTGTTGTCAATATAATACGCACCTTATTGCGCGACAGGAAAGGTTGTTCAATATAATACGCACCACGACACTCTATGTAAAGAATAACATGATACATACAGTACATGCGATCGATCTGAAAATGTTGATACATCACTTTTATCATCAGCACGAAACTGCCTGAAAAAATTTCAGCTCGCTAGCTTACGAGAAAGTGGGTTAAAATCAATCCAAATTTTTTCGGCACGCAAAGCCGCAAGCAAACAGGCGCCACGAGTTAATATAAAGGATTTAAAAATTGACCATATTTTTGTCTCTCATTTATTGTGATGTCATTTAATAACGAGAATTGGCGAATTGGAAATTTAAAAAGTGATCAAAGATGTTAAAGCTATGGAAAAAAAAAGAAGAAAAAAAAAGAAAACAAAAGACAAAAAAAACACGCTAATCCCAAACAATTTATGATTTTGTGAAACTTTGTTTTAAACAAACCTAAGAACTTTAGTGACTTCATTCACAGTACGTTTAAGTCATTAGAAAGGTAACGGCCATTAATTATGTCAGCGAACCTGAGACTAAAAGAAATCATTGGAAAGGTAACGGCCATTAATTATGTCAGCGAACTTGAGACTAAAAGAATTCATTAGAAAGGTAACGGCCATTAATTATGTCAGCGAACTTGAGACTAAAAGAAATCATTAGAAAGGTAACGGCCATTAATTATGTCAGCGAACTTGAGACTAAAAGAAATCATTAGAAAGGTAACGGCCATTAATTATGTCAGCGAACTTGAGACTAAAAGAATTCATTAGAAAGGTAACGGCCATTAATTATGTCAGCGAACTTGAGACTAAAAGAAATCATTAGAAAGGTAACGGCCATTAATTATGTCAGCGAACCTGAGACTAAAAGAAATCATTAGAAAGGTAACGGCCATTAATTATGTCAGCGAACTTGAGACTAAAAGAATTCATTAGAAAGGTAACGGCCATTAATTATGTCAGTGAACTTGAGACTAAAAGAAATCATTAGAAAGGTAACGGCCATTAATTATGTCAGCGAACTTGAGACTAAAAGAAATCATTAGAAAGGTAACGGCCATTAATTATGTCAGCGAACTTGAGACTAAAAGAAATCATTAGAAAGGTAACGGCCATTAATTATGTCAGCGAACTTGAGACTAAAAGAAATCATTAGAAAGGTAACGGCCATTAATTATGTCAGCGAACTTGATACTAAAAGAAATCATTAGAAAGGTAACGGCCATTAATTATGTCAGCGAACTTGAGACTAAAAGAAATCATTAGAAAGGTAACGGCCATTAATTATGTCAGCGAACCTGAGACTAAAAGAAATCATTAGAAAGGTAATGGCCATTAATTATGTCAGCGAACTTGAGACTAAAAGAATTCATTAGAAAGGTAACGGCCATTAATTATGTCAGCGAACTTGAGACTAAAAGAAATCATTAGAAAGGTAACGGCCATTAATTATGTCAGCGAACCTGAGACTAAAAGAAATCATTAGAAAGGTAACGGCCATTAATTATGTCAGCGAACTTGAGACTAAAAGAATTCATTAGAAAGGTAACGGCCATTAATTATGTCAGCGAACTTGAGACTAAAAGAAATCATTAGAAAGGTAACGGCCATTAATTATGTCAGCGAACTTGAGACTAAAAGAAATCATTAGAAAGGTAACGGCCATTAATTATGTCAGCGAACTTGAGACTAAAAGAAATCATTAGAAAGGTAACGGCCATTAATTATGTCAGCGAACTTGAGACTAAAAGAAATCATTAGAAAGGTAACGGCCATTAATTATGTCAGCGACCTTGAGACTAAAAGAAATCACACACACAAAAAGTAACCTCGTTGAACGTCGGAAGATCCAAGGGCGCGGTGTTCGAGCGGCACGCAAGTTTTAAAATAGAAGAAGCGTCTGTAATAGATAATATAGTTTAAAAACTCACGCCAATGAAAGAAAATAAAACAAATAAAATTTGTAATTTGTTAAATTCTTAATAAGGTACCAAAAAAAATATTAATGGAATCCGTTAGGATAATCACATTAAAGTAGCACTTTTCATGGAAATTTTGATTTGACCTTTTTTTTTCATTTTTAAATTTGACTAGTCAAAATTAATCAGTGGCGATTAGCAACTGATTAATTTATCATTATCATCAACTACTTAAAAAAACATTCATATATTTAAAAAAATATTTAAAACTTATAAGTTCAAGTAATTTAATTTAATATGACGAAAAACGTGGTGCGGGCGCTTCAGTTCATTTATTCTCTCACTTATACTTCTATATATAGATCTCTCTTTTCCTTCTAAATTATAAATCTTTAATTTTTACACCATACACCCACCCCACATTTTTAGTCATATTAAATTAAATTACTTAAACTTATAAATTTTAAATTATTTTCTTCTTTTTAGTCCGCTTATAAAAACGTGATTTTTTCAAAATCTTTTTTTACTTCTATTTATTTTATTATTTTTAGTCTTAGTGTATGCTATGGTGAGTTTTGAAATATTGATTATGTTCAACTATAATACGCATTGCCCGACAAACATTTACAGACTGGAAATGACTGATCTCCCCTTGCTGTTAAACATGGTTGATGTGGTCGGGGTTGGTGTGAACTCGGCACGTGAATGTAATGCAAACAAGAGCAGACGGATAACACATATGATTATATAAAGATAAACTAAAAAGTTCAAAAATTTAATAACGGTGCATTCGATTGATCTGAAATTGTGATACAATGCATTGTCATCCAAAATCTATCTGTGGTAAAATTTTGAGATCTCTAGGACCATCAGAAGTGGTTTAATGTTACGTTGGCAGATTTGAAAAACTGTGGACAAACAGGAACGAACGCGAGTTAATAAAAACGTGATAAAAAATAATCCAGCTCTCTATTAAAAACTTTTCAGAACTGGTTTAATGTTCACACGAGTAAGTTAGAGTGACACTGTAAACATCTATTACTATAAAGTTGTCCATCTCTCCACGAGGCATTGACGAGACTACGGCATGACTGCCGTAGTCTCGTCAATGCCTCGTGGAGAGATGGACAACTTTATAGTTGCTAACATCGAGATCCTTCGTGCCACTTACTATCACGGACAGGAACAAGCTCCCCAGAGGAACAGTTGAGGTGACCGCACACATCACATTCGCATCTTAAATGCAATTCCAGTTGTTGACACCCTCACCGAATAGCCCTATGACCAGAGTAGCCCTTGCGACCAGAGTAGCCCTTGCGACCAGAGTAGCCCTTGCGACCAGAGTAGCCCTTGCGACCAGAGTAGCCCTTGCGACGAGAGTAGCCCTTGCGACCAGAGTAGCCCTTGCGACCAGAGTAGCCCTTGCGACCAGAGTAGCCCTTGCGACCAGAGTAGCCCTTGCGTCCAGAGAAATATCCTCTTCCATTACAGAGAAACGATACGAACTTTCTAAACAGAAGCCAGAATATTGCCACCCCCTTCCACTTTTGACGTTTTAGCGCTACATACCCGCTCTATTATAGATTCCAATTTCATCAATATTGACATTTGAATTTTTTGCTAGTTTTTCCCAATTAAAACTTCGACAAGCCCAAATATAATTCTCTCCCTTTTCTCTACCTCGACGTAGCCCTTTATACATTAAACATATTTCCTCCTACGCTTACAAGACTACAGCCGCCATTGAATCATCTCATCAGATCACACTTGTCACAAAGTTCTATTTAGTTGGACGATACCCCCCCCTCCGGTCAACCAAGTTGAAAACTGAAGTGCTTTATCGCTTAAAGTTCGATTATTTTTTTTCCCTATAGTATTGATCTTTAAAGAGCATATATTCTTGCCATATAACTACAGCCGGGTTGAAAGTTCTTTTATTTATCGATTACCCCAGTCTGTTAAAAAAAAAGCTTTGCTTTGAACAATGGGTTTGGACGCGGACATGGCAGTCCAGCCGAGACTAATCGATGAGTTTGAAACCACAAACCAACGAATCAATTAGCTTTAATAGCACAGCACCATCTAGGTCCTACATTTAAAATTAAAAACATTGATCAAGTGAGAGTCGAAATAAATGTTATAATTACCGTGGGCGGAAATTAATATTTTTTTCCTTTTATGAAATTAAAAATAATCAGAATACATTATTTAAAATTTAAAAAAACAACAACATTATAGCAGTCTTTCTATTCAGATCAGAACACGAAAATAAACGTGAAAATGACCCCATAGTAATCGTGATTCCGATTTCAACCGCACAGACTTGAAGCAGAAGCACATCTGTTGACCACGCTTGGTGCGCTGGTCATTGCCGGACAAGAGCCAATGGGAGGGCTGAGAGTCGTATGTGTTGCGTGGCACCGCCTAGTGGACGTAGCAGGTTGTCCAGGTACTAAACGGGTTGCCGGGGTGGCAAGAGAGGCCAGGGCGGCAAAACTTTATAATACTGACGATGAAGAGCCATGCTATAAATAAAATCTGCCGTGTTATTATTGAAGCAGGCCTAGTCGTAGACACTGGATGTGGAACGCTGAGGAACGATGTACAACAGTGTATAGCAGTTGAAAAAATCGTGTGGTGATTAGCACTGTAAAAAAATATTATATGACGTCATTGTTTGATCTTATAATTTAATAAAATTGTGCACCGGGGGTGCGCAAAATGCACCGGGTGGTGCGCAAAATAATTTTAAATTAAAGTCTAGCAGTAAAAAAATTGTATGACGTCATTGTTTTAGCTCATATTTTAATTTTGGAAAAGGGAACAACGTAAAAAGAGGATTTGATGATGGTTAATTATAAAACTAGTGTATCACCCGTCAAAAATGACGAAAGTTTTCAAAACAAATACACATCAGATTAAAAAATAACGTAATGCAGAACTTTCATTTATTTTCTTTTTTTAAATTTGATTCATTTATTATCATATCGAACAATTCTTTGCGGAACGTTCGAAAAGTGTTATTTTTTGTGCAGCACTATAAAACATTACACCCATTCGCAGCGCCACCTAACATCATTACATCCATTCGCAGCGCCAATTAACAGCATTATACCATACAGACGACGGGAATTATGTATATTGATACTTTGTGTACATTCCAGGAGGTTTAATATTTCGTATTTATCAAACAAGGATAAGTTACTTGGGCTTTTGACCAAAACAAAAGTGAGCTTCGTAGGCGCCCTACAACCCCTATTATAAAACAATTTGTGTACATTTCAGAAAGTTTAATATTTCATATTTATCAAACAAGGACAAGTTAGTTAAGCTTTCTAAAAAAAAATGGGCGCCGTAGGTGCCACGGCGCCCCAACACAATCTAGTAGTTAAGATTGATTTAAAGTATTATGGTTCTATTAAAATACGAGCAACCAAGCCCGTCCAAGGACGGTCCGCCACCGTTCGGTCGCATGTTGTAACTCACCTTCAACAGCCTTTTATTATATAAAGATTATTGATATTTTAGAGTAAAACTAAAACGAGTTGTATTTACTAACTGTAATAGCCTGGTTTTTTTTTATTGACGTCCTGCACAGAAATTTCGGGAGACGAATAGTTTAGATATAATAGACAATTTTGTTTAAAAAATATTTTAAAGCAGTAAAGATTTAAATATTGAATAATATTAAAGACTCATGACAGAGAAGTGGAACTATTAAAATTTACCTTCGTTCTAGAAATGTCCTTTTTAACGCTATTTCCCATGGGAAAAATTGCGTTTTTTTTTAATGTCTGTCCTGTCTGTTCGAGCTTGCACAAGCAACTACTCCTGAACCATAACAGATAGAGGGTTCGAGTCTGTTGCAAATATGTTAAGGAGGTCCCAAGGACGTGCACGGGGCAAAAAAAAATCCCGAAAAGGTTTGCTGGATTTCCTGGAATTTAAAAAATAATAAAATGAAAAAATATCAGTATTTTGGCAATTTCTCGGCAACCACAACAGCTACAGGGTTGAAATAAACCCCAAACGATAGCTAATAATATTTAAAACAATGTTGGAGAGGGAATTTTTCAAAAATCTCTTTTCGTTCGACTCCCGTAATTTTAGTAGCGATTTGAAGATAGCAATTGCTTTGTTTAGTTTCAGAATAATTTATTTGAAATGACTTTTAATGTAATCTAGAATCATTTTCTTTGAATAAAAAAAAGTCGGAAATTCTATGTTGAAAATTGCGTTTAAATACTCATTCGAGTTTTTATTACTTGTTTAAATGGCAAAGCATGTCACTTGCTTCAAATTTGAAGGATGTAATCAATTCAAATTTATCTCTGAAAAAGAGAGGTGATGAAGTTTTACTAACTAAAGTACATGACCTGTAAGCAATCTTTCCGTTAAACTGCGCGATCAAATATGTGATGGACGCCGCGCAGCAGTTTAGAATCACCACGCAACAAATTTTAAAAAAATATTGCACAAAAAATGGATGTTGTGCAAATTTGCATTAGATTTATTGGCTCTCTACGCTGACCAGAGAACCTTAGAAGAAACATTGCCTGTGAGGCCTAAGAGTATTCTCTAAATGCCTTGGCTAGTACCATGGCAAACTGCGTCATCTACTGGGCAGTGCCATGCAACATCTACTGGGCAGTGTCGTGCAACATCTACTGGGCAGTGTTATACAACATCTACTGGGCAGTGACATACAACATTTTCTGGGCTTATGGCTCTTCCACTGTCCAATAGACGGCCGCTTAAACTGAACCATGAAAGTTTTACTCTTAAGTAGGGCTTTGAAAATTAACGATTAATTTCTAGATTAATCGTTAAATTTTTTTAACAATTAAATATTTTTTTAACGATTAATCGACCCATCACTTATAAATGTACTGGAAGTCAAAAAGTAAAATATTTCGGCCGTTAAATATAAACTAATTTCCGGACGATTATACGAACATTTTGATTTTAAACTATTGACTGAAGTGAATGTTCAAAATGTTGATAAAGGTTATTGTGTCCATTGAGAGAGATCGTTTGCCTACCATGAAATGTTCCCTCTAAGTCTAAGCTTCGTTGGTCCGTGTGCAAAGTTAAAAAAAAATACTCGTGTGCAAAATCGCTCAACGTTAATTTTTTGTGCAATATTTTACCAAATTTGCTGCACGGTGATTCTAAACTCCTGCGTGGCGTCGGTCAAATATCTGCGCAGCCACGCTGCTTAAAGGGAACATTGCTACCATGGTTCTAACACTTCGCTTACGTATCACCTGCAAACCAAACATCCAATACAGTATCAGAAACTTCAGCTGAGACAATCTAAAGCTATGTGAACGATTGTTCAGCTCGGCTGTTTATATTGTCAAAAAGACCCTCTCATCACTTGAACCAAATAATGTCAATACACTTGTCTGTTTGCGTTGTTGGTTAAAAGATGCCATATAAAGAAGACATTCCAGTGTTATTTCGATTTTCGACAAGTACGTTTAATAAATGTTACTTATGACACCATAAATTTCAATTTTTGGCTTTAATCGAAATTAACGATTAATTAATCGTTAATTTTTCAAAAGTTAACGATTAAATTTAAATTAATCGTTAACAACCCTACTCTTAAGACATCCAAATGTAAATTCACTGCAGCTGGAGCCCAGGTAATTTCTGCGTATCGGTCAGTTAGTGGACCTAAATATTGTCTGTGTATTGGAGGCCAGATGTCTGTGTCTGGTATTGCACGCAGAAGACGTGGAGTAAATAACGCCCCAACTGCGTCCTTTGTTCATCTGACGAAAGCCAGTTGACAGACGTGTCTCCATTAGCTGTACGACTGACCATAGCAGATTTACAACTAAACTTAGAACCGGACCAAAGGTTTATATGTTTTTTATTGGGGGGGGGGTTGGGAGCGACAAGAGATAGACACAACACGTGGTCGTTTTCGGGCGTGGGTATAATGAGAATCGAATACAGAACAAAACTTGAAATCTCCCAATGTTTATAAAAAAAACACAATCAATGCAATGATGAAACGCTGAACAATTTGAAAATAACGTACAGCACGATTTGCACACGTCGATACTAAATTGTTGGTTTTTAGTTCGAATACACACACACACACACACACAAAACAAGGCGACTCGGACACACGATACGTGATCCTCAGAGAATATCGATTCTGACTGGCGCATTCGACTGCTGCTGGAGTACAGGAATGAGGCGATGCTAGACAGACGACATGGCGAGCTATCGATCTGGCCCTCCCTCTCCCCACCTCTGTCACGTCACACAAACTCCAGGGCCACACACACCACACACACACACACACATGGATACATACACACATACCACTCTCAAGTCCATTCTCCCCTCCCCCTTTCCCATACCATCACCACTGGAACACAAGCAAGGAAAGGCCCACTTCGATTTTGTTTATTTTCCAGACGAGACCGCGGGAAAACGAGGGTGAGTAATAGCGGGCAGTTGTTGTTCTTCCTTGAAATCCAAAGAAAACCATAAATTTCAGCCTCTACTTCTGCTGGACTCGTGTCAAGGACGTTAGTCCAATGTAATGACGTAATTCTAGCGATATTACTAGAAGACCGGATTTCTGAGCCCGACTGGTTGAATTTCGGATTTTGGTGAGTGAAATATTTTTAACACTTTTTATTTTGTTCAGCTTCTTAAATATTTTTTTAAAATATCTACGGTATAATAACATTCTTTAATTCGATCACTGGTAGATTCAAATTGAGATAATGACCATAACACGCAAGTTACCAGCAGGACAGGGCAGATGAACCGCTGTGTGCAATCAGCTTAGCTGGCGTACGTCCATTCGTGTGACTCACTCAAGGGAAGGCCGGAGAAAGAAAACACAATAATTGTGTGGCTCTCCGCGATGCCTTTGGGCCTCAGGAGATACGCCATCTCTTTCGAAATAAGACGCTTTCTTTTCAATACTGTAGAGGCCGACCTGAATGTGGTTTTTTAAAGGTAAATCAAAGACAATGAATAAAACAACAATCGCTAACGACACTCATGAGATCAGCCCTGATTAGTGACGGGATGACTCAGAATAAAATTGTAGTTTTCGTTTCGGCCATTTATTTTAAAGAAATTTAATAATGTGGTGGACTGGATTAGATAATATGATGAATTTTATTCCCATTATTTGTGACAGGAAACAGAAAGAAAATTTGTGGTGTTGCTACCCATAAACATTTAATTTTTTTTCTAAATTGATGGATAAGTTCTTTGTGAGATATTGAAATCAAACATGACGTGGGATGGTATAGTCATAACATGACGTGGGATGGTATCGTCATAACATGACGTGGGATGGCGGGATGGTATAGTCATAACATGACGTGAGATGGTATATTCATGGCATTATGGGACCACAAGATTCTGTTTAATACAAGGCTAACGTGACTATAAATGTTAGTTAGAGTTTGAGGCATCAGAATTTAAAATGGCAATATTTGAAGTAGATGAGATTAAGAGAAAAAGATTTTTTGATGAGAATTGTTATAGATGCTATTTGAAGAAGATGATATTTGTAGTAGATGAGAATTATATGAGATTTGTAGTAGATGAGAATTATATGAGATTTGTAGTAGATGAGAATTATATGAGATTTGTAGTAGATGAGAATTATATGAGATTTGTAGTAGATGAGAATTATATGAGATTTGTAGTAGATGAGAATTATATGAGATTTGTAGTAGATGAGAATTATATGAGATTTGTAGTAGATGAGAATTATATGAGATTTGTAGTAGATGAGAATTATATGAGATTTGTAGTAGATGAGAATTATATGAGATTTGTAGTAGATGAGAATTATATGAGATTTGTAGTAGATGAGAATTATATGAGATTTGTAGTAGATGAGAATTATATGAGATTTGTAGTAGATGAGAATTATATGAGATTTGTAGTAGATGAGAATTATATGAGATTTGTAGTAGATGAGAATTATATGAGATTTGTAGTAGATGAGAATTATATGAGATTTGTAGTAGATGAGATCTGAAGTAGATGAGGTTTAGATGAGATTTGTAGTAGATGAGAATTATATGAGATTTGTAGTAGATGAGAATTATATGAGATTTGTAGTAGATGAGAATTATATGAGATTTGTAGTAGATGAGATCTGAAGTAGATGAGGTTTAGATGAGATTTGTAGTAGATGAGAATTATATGAGATTTGTAGTAGATGAGATCTGAAGTAGATGAGGTTTAGATGAGATTTGTAGTAGATGCTCTTTAAATTAGATGTGATTTAGATGAGATTTAGAGTATATGAGATTTGGAGAATATGAGATTTGAAGTAGATTAAAATTAGATGAGATTTGAAGTAGATTAGAATGAGATGAGATTTGTAGCAGATGCTGTGTGAGGTAGATGAGATTAGTAGTAGATGAGATTTCAATTTGATGAGATTTGAAGTAGATAAGATTTGAAGTAGATTAAAATTAGATGAGATTTGTAGTAGATGCTGTTTGAGGTAGACGAATAGTCTATTAAAATGTGGTAAAATTGACAACATAACGAGACCAAGGTGGGCATTGTCCAGCAAAGTTAATGTTTTCTGCAGTTTGCATTCCATTCAGATGATAAAATAAAATGCCTTGACCATGTTTGTATCCTCTAAGCATTTCAAAGTCGCACCTTAAAGGTCAGCAGTTGTCTGAATAATTTATAGCATTATCTGGTCGAGTCCGACGACGACACTAACGCACCGCCTTGCCGACATTTTGTAAAGGTCAAAGCTTCCTTTAGCATCGTCAAGCTTTTTTTAATCAGTTGTTTTGCATAGTTCACCCACACACCCCTCTCCCACACACCAACACACCCCTCTCCCACAACCCCTCTCCCACAACCCCTCTCCCACACACCCCTCTCGAACACACCAACACACCCCTCTCCCACAACCCCTCTCCCACACACCCCTCTCCAACACACCCACACACCCCTCTCCCACACACACACACACACATTCATCCATGGCTTGTGTACAATTGTAAAGTCTAATTCAATGCCTGGTGATAATTCTAGATATCATAGACCTGGGGATGAGATTATTCAATTATGCAACTTTACATTTGAAATCATTGTAAACGGCGAGTTTTATAGATACTTAAATAGCATTTAAAAGCTTAGCTTATCTTATCTTATCTTATCTCATCTTATCTTACGTTATCTTATCTTATCTTGTCTTTTCCATACGCTCCTTCTATACTGAAGATTATTGCGTACTACGCTTATCTATGTTTTGTGTTTAGTCCTGCATTCTTATTAGAGTTTTAAATGTTGATAAAGTGTTGGTTTTCCTGGTTTCTTCAGGCAACCCATTCCACGCCCGAATTCTGGACGGGAAAAACGAGAATTTGTATGTGTTTGTTCTTGCACACGGAATAAGAAAGGTGTTTTTATCCTTATGTCTATCTTAGGGTTGTATTAAGTTATCTTTGTGTTGTATTTCTAAATTAGAATTAATTGCTTTATGTAGAATTACTACTTTAAAACTGTCTTTACGTGCTTGAAGAAATACCAAATTTAAAAAAAATAAATTTTTCAAACCTTTTTTTTCTCTTAAATTTGTTTTATTTCAAATGACCCGACCTTTTATAATTTGGTTTCAACAACAACAACAACAACAAAATCTGAAGAAAACGTTTAAACACAGATAATTAGATTTGAATTTAATATCTAATGATATGATAATCCCATCCAATTCAGTTAGAAACTCAATCGCATGGCGCGTTTTTACAAAAATAAGATGCAGCAATTAATGGGAGATCATCCGATTGTATTTCGAAATAACAACTGTGCTATCTTCTTCAACCTTCTTTGACACGTTTCTTACTCATTTAAACGTTAACATGGCTTTAACCCACTTCCTTGTAACGTCTGCGCATGTCCGAGTGTACACACATCTCTGAGCTGCGGGCGGAAGCACGGCTGTCTCGAGTGTGCACATATCTGTCTTGAATGTTCACACACGTGTTTCGAGAGTACCTCCCCCCACCATCCCCTTATTTCGAGTTTGGACTGTCTTAAACATTTTGTTTCCAGCAAGTTTATTAACCATTCGATGGCCGATGGCCATTTGCGTTTCGTTCAAAGTTTTGTTCAAAACTCAAATCCGAAGAGCGGAGAAGTAGCGAAGTGGAAAAGCAGAGAAGTGCACACATTTTTTGTATTACTGTCCAGACATCATCGAAAGAAATATCATTGACCTGTGATTGATTTAGTTAGAGGGGAAATAATATAAAAATGATTAATAACTTTTTTCAAATGAAGAAACAAATAAAATATTTTAAAAACTAAAATAAAATCAACATACATAATTTGCAATATATGTCACGTCCGTTTGTCACGTCCTTCCGTCCCGTCCGTCACGCTACTAATTTTAGAAATGCACCAAATTAGTGCACCAAAAAATAACTCTTTTCGAACGTTCTGCATAAAATTGTTCAATATGAAAATAAATGAATACGATGAAAATAAGTAAATTTGTATTCATTGTGAAAACGTCCGTCATTTTTGGCGAGTAATACGCTAGTTTCAAAATAAATTTTAGGAAAATGTAGCCAAGATCCAGCAATTCATTTTATTTCCATCACTACTCGCCATAGCCAAAGTTTTTTTTTCTTTCATGGCGCTCTTGAAATCAAGGAATCAAGAGCAGTTTTTTTAAAAAATCTCAATTGTATTTTATTATAATAACTAAAATAATTATATATATACTAGAGATAACCCGCCAAAAATGACGGAATCTTTTTTGGTGCAAACAGCACTGTAAAACAAAATCGATCGCAGCGCCACCTAACAGCACTTACATCCATACAGACAACGGGAAACAATGGACATAATTAACATAAGTAACTTATCCGTGTTTGATAAATATGAAATGTTAAACTTGCTGAAATGTACACAAAGTATTTCATCAATATACAAAATTCCCGTTGTCTGTATGCATGTATGGAATAATGCACACAAAGTATTTCATAATAATTATAAATCCTCAAATCCTATTTTTACATTGTTCCCTTTTCAAAAATTAAAATATAAGCATAAAACAATGACATCATATATTTTTTTTTACAAAATCGATCGCAGCGCCACCTAACTTACATCCATACAGACAACGGGAATCAATATACATAAATAACATAAGTAACTTATCCGTGTTTTGTAAATACGAAACATTAAACTTGCTGAAATGTACACAAAGTATTTCATAATAATTATAAATCCTCATCGTCATATAATATTTTTATACAAAATCGATCGCAGCGCCACCTAACAGCATTATTCCATACATACATGCATACAGACAACGGGAATTATGTATATTGATTATAACATGTATAACAATGAGTCAATGAGTGGTCATTTGATGTTAAGCCAAGTTCTAGGCTATGAATTTAAATTATTTAAAAATGTAGCAAAATATTAACACTCTCACACACACACATACACACACACACACACACACACATGCCCGCACATACACACACACGTACACAAATTCAAAAATAAACTAAACCAAAAACAAACAACAAAAATCAAAACATTTCAACACCAAGTAACAGGACTCCAGGCGTTGTCTTGTTTCCAACAGTTGATCTATCTCTGTAAGGAGCGAATTGAAACATCATATATCCTATCAAGCATGACAAAAAAAATGATTTATGGGAAAAACACCAGCTAAAACATTGTTCATATATGTCAAAGGTTGAAAATTGTAAAGGGACTTCAACAATATTCTTTCAAAGTCTGGAGAACAAAAAAATATTGATAAAACTCAAGTTTGTAAACAATTGTTTGCATCCATGCTTAGAATGTTTTTTTTTAAAAACGTAAGTATTATCTGTGATAATATAAAAGAGAAACCTTCACGTAAAACATTAAATTTATATTACACATGATCCAATGGGCCACTCAATTACAGATTAAGTTCGTCTTTCATAATTACTGGCTTAATTTCAATGCCAAAAGTACAACAACAAGAAATAATAAATCACAGAAATATCTAAACAACACCTACACTTTAAATACAATTTTTAAAAAAAATTGAGTCAGATTGTCTCAACCAATCAGGTGAAAGGTCTCTTAAACCCTTCTCAAGAGTCTTGCCACTACCACGCGATATTTCCGTTTAGAGTTGTGTTTCTTTCTTATTTGATTGAGCACCAGCAAATTAAATTCTAATAGCAAGGCCAATTATAGGACAGAGGACATGGAAAAATAAGCCCTGCTTTCAAAGGCCAAATTTAAAATGGATGAAATTTACCCAGCCTTTCAAAGACACTGGCGAGGTGACTGATCTTGTGAGTAGGCCTGTCAACCGGTACCCGGGAACCCTGCTACCCGTTGCCGTGCAATTACCCGGGTAGTAAATTGCGCACAGGTACCCGTGAAAATGTGGCTACAAGGTCTACACCAACCTTGGCCAAACTGCGACTTGCGAGCCGCATGCGGCTCTTCTATTTTCCCATTTCGGCCTGCGAACAATTAATCAAATTAAAACGTTTCGTTTTAAATATATCCTGTGAATATTCCCCAGCAAGCACTCAGTAAAAATAGTCTTTGGGTGTAAACAAGGTCAGCTGCTATTTAATATAGGATCTAAGCATTCATAAGTACAGAGTCTGGATATCAGAGTCTCGTTTTCAGAGTCTTGGTATCAGAGTCTGGGTAACAGAATACATGTATTTGTATTAGAGTCTGAGCACCAGAGACATGTTGAGGACATCTTAAGGGATTTTCATGGAGTAAAAAAAATGAGTTTGACTTAAAACTAGGGCTGTCAATATTGTTAACAAAAGCTGCTCAGGTACCCATCCAAATTTTGAACGGGTACCCGGGTTACCCGTTCAAAACACCTCAAATTTTTTGCCGTCATGCCCGCTATTAGCATTATACGTCCTTGTTTATTATGATGATGTAAATTTAGATGTAAGGAATCAGCGATGTAAAAATGATGACATTGAAATTCTACTATGGTACAGTGGTTTAAAAACAATGTGTACAGGGGGTGCCAAAGTGATTTTTTTTTGGGGGGGGGGAGGGGGCGGGATAAAAAAGTCTTTAAGTGATAACGCGCGGTAATCGTGTGATGACATGGTGAGTTATTGCTAGTTCATAGCTGTCAACTGTTGTAATTAACTAAAATCGTGTGATGACATGGTGAGTTATTGCTAGTTCATAGCTGTCAACTGTTGTAATTAACTAAAATTTCCTGGACTTGCCCCTACTGAGTGGACGCAGTCCCCGGCATTTGTTTTTGTTATATGGTTTGTCATTATCGACCTCAAGTCTCTCAATAGAGTCTATTTATAACTCGGTCACCGCCGGAGGTGCCGAGAGGACAACTAGTTAATATTTGTTCATTACTATTACAGGGAATGGGCTCATTGAAATTGACTAAAACTGGTTCAAAACCTTGACTTTATAGAATTTTTAATAAAAATATGAGGTTCTGTTATGTGATATATTATATTACGCGAAATAGATCGTACATGCGAGTGTGAATTATGTAAATGAATCAGTGACTTTGACTTTACTTTATAGTTCATTTGCTCGCTCGTCAGTGAATTTTATTCAATTCATTCATACTATTTACTACTAATACTAATGATTTAATTATAATTAAAGTCATAACCTTAGTATTATATTATTACGAATAAATACTAAGGCATATATTTTCATGAGGACCAAGGAAAACAATTTATATTAAATATAAGTTTGCTAGGACTAGTACTTGTGTTTACGGTTACGACTATCGAACGACCGCTTACACTCATCTTTAAAAATGTTTAGGCTTATTTATTTAAGTTTGAATAATTTATTCAGATGCAAAAATAAGTGTAAAGAAAAAATTTTTGCACAAAAAATTGCACCTAGAAGGTCGCTTTTAGTGAGATCAGTGTATGTAAACATACTCTTGTTATGGATATATCATAAAAGTTTGACCTGAATCTAAAAATAGCCCAATGACCGAACGAGTTATGACGTTTTCAGGTCTTGGAATTGACAAAGCCTATTAAAGTGAATTTTAAAAAAAAACTATGGTGGGCATAGGAGTTGAGAAATGGGTGAGTGGGGTGGGGGGGGGTTAGATAAACAACATTGGCTTGGCTCAATGTCGTCGGCGTATTTCAAAGCCAAGGTCATTTCTGTCGTTTCTGTCATTTCTGTCATTTCCTCCCCTTCCTAATTACACAGTACGTCATACAGTACTCGGTACCACACATATTACAGGGTGCGTCGTAAAGTACTCAGTACTTCATACACTACACAGTGCGTCATACAGCACTCAGTACGACACACATTACATATTGCGTCATACACTACACAGTGCGTCCTACTGTACTCAGTACGTCACGCAGAGCATCATGCGGCATCACACTCTGCATGCCAAAAAGTACTTCTCACTGTGCGTCATAACAGGTAACACATTACATCACACAGCACATAACTGAACAGATCACACAGCACATAACTGAACACATCACACAGCACATAACTGAACACATCACACAGCACATAACTGAACACATCATACAGCACATATATATGAACACATCACACAGCACATAACTGAACACATCGCACAGCACATAACTGAACACATCACACAGCACATAACTGAACAAATCACACATCACATAACTAAACACATCACACAACACATATATGAACACATCACACAGCACATAACTGAACACATCACACAGCACATAAATGAACACATCACACAGCACATAACTGAACACATCACACAGCTCATAATTCAACATATTCCCCGTGTCATCACGTAGCACGTCCTCGCGCCCAACACGCACCCCACAGTTGGCCAAACACAAAACATATTGTTTTTAATGACGTCTAAAGCATCGACCGCCAGTCCCATATTTGGCGCGTGTACACATCATGGCGCGTGTACGCACTCATCGTTTTACACTAATCCTCCATCATTTTTCCATCAAAAGGAAAAAATGGAAAATTACAGCCGGTCAAAATTCGTATTCCTCAATTTCTCGTCACAGTATCTTATCTGTTAAAGACGTTCCTTCTATACAGAAGATTATTGCGTCGTACGTCATTGTAGGATGAAATATCATTAGTGGTAGAATGTGTCCATTTCGAAATGTAAAACACTTTAAATGTTTACTAAGTGTATGATACAGCAGGATCAGAACATGATGAGAAATAAGCAAGGTTTTATTATCTTTGCAGTGCTGGGTTTACAAACAACCTAATACAGGCTAAAACTTAGGGCCTCACTTTCTTTACCAATTCCCCCCCAAACAAAAAAATTTAAATAAATAAAAATTTATCCGTGTGAGCATTTGTCATGTTAGGCACTGACATAGAATATCTGGACTAATAAAGGGCCACATATTAGGCACTGACATAGAATATCTGGGCCCCATTGATCTCAAAAAGCTAACCCCTTATTAAGTCAGAATTCGGCCCTGCGTCTTTGGTAACATGGATTTGGTTTTCTCTTAAGCTGATCTTATTTGGAAACAAATCTGCCCGGGCTAATTAAAAAATGAAAAACAAGTGAATGTTGCGAGAAAATTCCTTTAAAATTTTTAATGTTCATTAACAGACGACAATGAAATAAATTATGTTTAAATGTTTATGAGTATATATGTATATCTGCATATATCTTTACTAGGTTGTGCTGCGGCACCGTGGCGCCTGGGGCGCCCAGTTTTTTAGGGCGCCTGCGGCGCCCACCTTTTTCAAAAGCCCAATAAACTTATCCTTGTATGATAAATACATAATATTAAACTTCCATAAATGTACACAAAGTATTTTATAATAGGGTTTTTTTTGGTCAAAATCACAAGTAACTTATCCTGATATGATATATCCGAAATATTTCTGAAATGTACACAAAGTATAATTTATATAATACTTTTTTTTTACAGTGGTAATCACAACACGATTTTTTAACTACTTTTAGAAAGCAGCGCACCAAATTACTGCATTCAAAAAATATCTCTTTGGGTCAGTCAGCACTGTTTACAACACAAATGCTGACGTCATAGGTTCGTGCGTTGTTTGGCTAATGTTAATCTGAAAACCAAATTGATTATGGTTTATAAGTCTACATTTTTAATTTTTAAAAAAAACAGAGTGATGTCCCTTGGCGTTAGGCCACAGTCATACATAATTGAGAGTAAATATAACTGGCAGTTTTGTGGGGTGCTGGCAGTTTTGTGGGGTGCTGGCAGTTTTGTGGGATGCTGGCAGTTTTGTGGGATGCTGGCAGTTTTGTGGGATGCTGGCAGTTTTGAAGGAGACGAAGATACAAGTCATCGTATGCTATGTTCGTCGTTTTAAGCAGTCTCTTTGGTGATTCTTGTTTTTATGAAATCAAATGTGGGTAATTTGGCTTATTTAAATTCCATTTACGCGTTTTATCATCCAAAACTTAATCGGAGAGCATCGGAAGAACCAAAGTTATTTAACAATGAGTTCTCCCTTGATCACGTGACTTGTACGACGGGGACTCTCTCCATTCCCAACCCTGCACCCGAGGCTCTACTAGACCTTAAATACATGAATGACTCAGTGAGCTGGATCTAATCGTACAAGGATTTTGAAGAAAAAAAGTTAGAAGAAAATAAAATGTTTGTCAACAACACCAACCAACATCAGCATCAGTGGTGTAACTCACAGTTATAACGTTAGAACCGCTACTCTGGAGAGGACCGACCACCCAAGGAAAATAAATGGATATATTTTTAATGATGCGTTTGATCAAATTATCCGAGTTCGTCTCGTCGAAACCATTGGCCAGACTCTACCAGACGAGCGGGAAACGTTGGGTCTGCTGCTGCCCTTCTTCTTTAAGATGACTCAGACAATGACGTCATTTGTCGACAATGGAATCAAAGTAATCTTTACTGGTTGTCAACATTTTTTAAAATAAAAAAAAGAATTTTGAAATCTTCAGAGACCTTTTAATGCACATAAGTCATCTCCTATCAAAGCAAACTTCGATCCTAGTTAAAAACGTAAAGTAACTTAAATTTTACATGGTTTCTAGTAAAAAATTTCTCATTTATTTCCTTTTAAACGTCATGTTTTCTCTCCCTTCAAAATTCGTATCCCATTAACAAAACGTATTTTATTTTGAAATAGTTAAGTCTTTATCCGTGAATTAATTCATCTTGAGACAAATTTGAAAAACGTGTTTTTGCTCAAATAATTTTCTTCTAAAAAGGAATTGTAATAATATACACATAAATAATTGGGTAAATAATACAATGTTATATTTTAACGTGTGATCTGTGAGGAGCATTTTTTTTATTTTTAAAAAATCGGTTAGACTTTGGATTCTGTAGATGAGACTAGAAGACTGATTGCCGCACTCAATTCATGGGCAAAGTCAACTCGTGCAAAATACGGTTTAACGCGAGCATCGTTCAGGCAATGTTTACATTCTGGGACTCTTGTATCCAATATGAATAAGTCTCGAGAATAACTGTGCAATACAGAGAAACCCTTTAGGATACAACCAGCACAGAGTCGGTCACAGTTTTTGTAAGGAACCATGCAGGATACACCAAGCGTAGAGTAGGGTCACATTTTTTGTAAGGAACCATTTAGGATACAACCAGCACAGAGTCGGTCACAGTTTTTGTAAGGAACCATGCAGGATACAACCAGCACAGAGTCGGTCACATTTTTTGTAAGGAACCATGCAGGATACACTCAGCATAGAGTCGGTCACATTTTTTGTGAGATGAGCAGAAAGCAGTGACACGCCCCCCTTTTGTATCAGCTTTTGATGTAAGTTACACTTTGCATATTTGTTCTCCCGAAACTTCACCGCTACTGAAAGTATACCTATGTAACTAGAAAGAATGAATGCATGTGAAGAATATAATTTACAAAAATAAAAATAAACCAAGGTCTCTCCGAGGCAAATTTACACAAGGTGCCGTTAATAATAATAACAAAAAAAAATAAATTATAAAAATTATAATTATAAAAAATTGATAATTTATATAGCGCTCTACCCCATTAAGAAACTGGGCTCACAGCGCTTCACATACAACTAAAGCACGCATATATTTATCAAAGCATTCAGTGTGAAACATTCATATTCTGTCTTATCTTAAGATGGTGGTCGAGTGGCAGCGCGCTCGACTGGCGTACCAATGGTCACGTGTTCGAATCCATGTCAAAGCAAGGATTTTTTTCCCGGGGCCTAGGGCGTCCCTGAGTCACCCAGCTCCGAATAGGTACCTAACACTAGTTAGGCGGCTGGGTATTGCGTGGAACCCACAAAACCGTGGCCTGTGAACGCTGCATCACTTGCCAACAGATCATCTGTCATGGTCTGTGGACGCAATTATCTTCTGCATAGAAGGAGCGTCTGTATAGATAAGAGAAGATATTCTAACTACAGCATGTAGAGACGATATGGTGCAAAAAGAGTTAAAACATTGTCTCTCAGTTGGTGTGATTTATAGTGTTGATAATGAAGCTCAACTTTCATGGTGTTTGTCTTTTTTTTTCGTATAGTAACCGCACGTAAATACAAGCTCTCGGGAGAAAAGCCGTGAACATAGAAAGAGAAAGAGAGAGACGGGGATACGGGTGCAGGGGGGATGAGACGGTGAGACTCTGTCATTCGGGGCGTTGGAGGGGGGATGAGACGGTGAGACTCTGTCATTCAGGGCGTTGGAGGGGGGATGAGACGGTGAGACTCTGTCATTCGGGGCGTTGGAGGGGAGATGAGACGGTGAGACTCTGTCATTCAGGGCGTTGGAGGGGGGATGAGACGGTGAGACTCTGTCATTCGGGGCGTTGGAGGGGGGATGAGACGGTGAGACTATGTCATTCGGGGCGTTGGAGGGGGGATGAGACGGTGAGACTCTGTCATTCGGGGCGTTGGAGGGGGATGAGACGGTGAGACTCTGTCATTCGGGGCGTTATCAAATATACAACAACAACTTTCAATCTTTGCATCGCATGGTTAAACCACGTCTGCCCAGTGGCGCCGTTGTGGTGTTCAATTTAGAAGCATCGGAGCCGGTGGCCATTGTGGTCTACCGGGGTGGGGGGGGGGAGGTTTGCAACTGGGTTGTGGTCCAACTAGACGATGGCGTAATGGGTTGGAGTCCAACTACACATTGGCATACTGTGTTGTGGTCCAACTACACATTGGCCAACTGGGTTGTGGTCCAACTACACATTGGCTAACTGGGTTGTGGTCCAACTAGACGATGGCGTAATGGGTTGGAGTCCAACTACACATCGGCCAACTGGGTTGTGATCCAAATGGGTTGTGGTCCAACTAGACATTGGCCAACTGGGTTGTGGTCCAAATGGGTTGTGGTCCAACTGGGTTGTGGTCCAACTGGGTTGTGGTCCAACTAGACGGTGACATAAAGGGTTGTGGTCCAACTAGACATTGGCCAACTGGGTTGTGGTCCAAATGGGTTGTGGTCCAACTAGACATTGGCCAACTGGGTTGTGGTCCAAATGGGTTGTGGTCCAACTAGACGATGGCATATGTGTTGTGGTCCAACTAGACGGTGGCATAATGGATTGTGGTCCAACCAGACATTGGCCAACTGGGTTGTGGTCCAAATGGGTTGTGGTCCAACTAGATGATGGCATATGTGTTGTGGTCCAACTAGACGGTGGCATAATGGATTGTGGTCCAACCAGACATTGGCCAACTGGGTTGTGGTCCAAATGGGTTGTGGTCCAACAAGACACTGGCCAACAGGGTTGCAGTACAAGTTAGGAGTGGCCTGTACTGAAGTCATGTGCAGCTTATACATAGATATTATCTAAATGATACATTGTCTATTTTTGAAAGATTATTGACAGAAAGTAAAATGATCGTTCAGAAGATAATTTTTGAAATAAGTCTATTCTCTTCACAATGTGCTCCTTATCAGTGCTTCTCAAACTTTTTAGCATGGCGGACCGGCATGAATTTTTTCCATTGCACCAGGGACCGATGCACTATTTTCCCTGCACTGACAGTTTTGTCTGACCTTTTTTTTTAGACCTTCTGCGGACCGGCGGGGTATGGCCCACGGACCGGCACCTGTTTGCGGACCACCACTTTGAGAAGCACTGCTCTATATCATTTGTATATTGTCACATCCTAGGCTGTCGATCATACGCGAGTCATTTTCACTTTTTTTTTATAGAGAACATCTATTTTTTTTAACAAGGTGATTATTCGGACATCGAAAAGTTCCTGTAGAAAATTTTAAAGTCAGCTCATAGGCGTCACATAGAGCTGATTTGAGATCGCTTAGTGGAGTGACTGCTATTTGTGGCTGGCAATTAGGGGGGGGGTGGCTATTTTCCCGCCCCCTTTTATGAAAAAAATTTCTTAATTTAAGCTTCTTTTTTGTTGTTGTTGAAATTCTAGTAATTTAAGCTCTCTTTCTCTTTGAGTGTCCAACTGTTAATTGTTTTATATTTATTTGGAGCTCCGTGTTAAAGTCAATTTGTGCTTCTACTGAGGGATCTTCGTCTATTTTATGTGCCACAATAAGATCCCTAGTTGTCTTATTGAGATCTGAATTAGAAACCCCTATTTATAAATTTTTAATAACACAACAACAACCAAACAAACAAAAAAAATTAAAAAAAATAAATAAATTCTCTTTGACCTAAATTCTGCATTGCCTCTACGCAAGATTCGTCCAGATTAAATTCTATTTTCGACTCAAAATTTTCAGGCTAACTGCAGACAATACATGTAGTGACGTTTCAGCTCTTATAGCTAAATACGCCAAAGGTATATCGTGTCAGAATAAATTTCTAAGTAAGTTACGTGTAACCAGAGGCGTCACTAGGTGGGTACGGGGGTGGGGACCACACAGGAATACATCATCACAAGGCGTGACACCGAAATGTAAAATTCTCTATGCCCCAGTTATTTGGCTCATGCAGATTCGGAGTAGGTCTATGGGGTAAGTCGTAAAGAGGTGACACCGTGAGCTACCGCACTGGGTGACACCCACCCCAGTGACGCCATGGGCTACCGCACTGGGTGACTCCCACCCTAGTGACGCCTCTGCGTGTAACTATAAATAGTATAAAGTAATCAAGCTATAGCTATACAAAATACGGCTAAAGTAGGATAGATTATTGATACCAGACCGTGGATCCAAATTAATTTACGGAACGCGAGGGTAACTGAACTTACTACTTTGAATGTATTAATATTAATACGGCCTGTTAACACGGCACGTATGACAGACACAAGAATAAACAGTGACCGACTTTAAAAAATAATGTAAAAAATTAAATACACCAAACATGTTTTCTAAACAGGTAAGCAAATTCAATCTAAAATTACCAAATAGGGAGTGTTTAGTTAAATAAAGATAATTCCTGCTGGCTTTTACGTTAAAATTAGTAATCATTATCTCCGATACTATTATCACACAAAAAATGTCGCTTGCAAGACTTTCGCTCTCTCAAAGTCTTCGGCTCTCTCTCATCTCTCCCTCCCTCGTCTTTCCCTCGTCTCTCCCTCCCTCGTCTTTCTCTCGTCTCTCTCTCTCCTGTCCCTCTCTCGTTCGATACGTGGGTGTGATGGGGCTATGTTGCAAGCTGCGTAGGTAGCTAACACTGAGAACCATAAATAACAACAGTTTAATGACGCACCTCGTATCAGGGCTTCTCAAACAAGGCGAATAGACCCGGTAGAATTGCAGGTTAAAGGGCCTTACGTTGGTCAGCGAATTAATTTTCTTGGGGTTTTTAAAATTTTTATCACTAAAACAAGGGCATTGTGAATACTTGAGTTCGGGATAAAGGTCACCAAAATCGGTTGGAATCAATGTAAAATGCAGGAATGCATTCATATATAACATTGCAATCGATGTATTAACCACAATCTGATTTCAATGCTATAATGTAAGAGTGTAGAGATACATTCATGTATTACGGAATATACAATCAATCTATTAATCACAACTTTGTTTTCAGTGCTATCATTATGTAACCACGGTAGGGATACTTTCATGCAGGGCCGGTCTAGGGATACTTTCATGCAGGGCCGGTCTAGGGATACTTTCATGCAGGGCCGGTCTAGGGATACTTTCATGCAGGGCCGGTCTATGGATAATTTCATGCAGGGCCGGTCTAGGGATACTTTCATGCAGGGCCGGTCTAGGGATACTTTCATGAAGGGCCGGTCTAGGGATACTTTCATGCAGGGCCGGTCTAAGGCCACTGCAAACTATGCGCTTTCATAGGCCCCGCCTATCTTAATTTTCACTTATTATCCTTATTAATTCCTTATCCTTACCCAAACTGGGCCCCGCGCTATCTGTTTCGCATACTAAGCCGCATTGGGCCCCGCAATTGCTAAGACGGGTCCTGCATTCATGTAATACATACTATACAATCAATGTATTAACCACAATGTGTTTTTTAGTGCTCTCGTGTCACATTGTAGGGAAACATTTATGTAATACTCAGCACGCTAGTGCTATGGCGGATTAAGGACGGGGGGCTGAACGGGCTAAAGCCAGAGGCCCCCGATGATTTAGGGCCCCCAAATTTAGTATAATTTATAATTAAGGTGGACAAATGTTTGCATGAATCCCTAAAAATATCATAAATTAAATAAATTAATAAATTCTTATCTATTAATCTGATTCTGATCGCTATTCGGACACGTAGCCTCAGTATCGAAAAACTTGATTTGATTGGCTCAATTAGAGAACTTGTTAATGAATAATATTTATATATCTTAAATTTTACTAAAACATCAGGATCTGGTGGTCTTGAGGCAACGTGTTGTCTTGTGGTGCAAGCGGTAGCGGGTTCGATTCCTGGCTGATGCTTGTTGTTTTTTTTCGTTTGTCTTTTTTTTTAAATTATCTTTTTACACTCAATTTTAGTTTCCAGGCAAACAGTTATTTCATTGTGTTCGTTTTTTTTTATGAATCCGATACCGGAGTACAGACACATTATGAACAAGGAACCAATGGACTATCTAGTTACAAGCTACAGTCTTATATTAGCTGATAGCAATTTTATTTAAAGGGACGCTAGCTGGATAGGGCCCCAGTTTGAATTGCAGCCGGGGGCCCCGTGCAGTCTTAATCCGCCCCTGCGCTAGTGTATAGTATTAAATCCCTTATATTAATTAACTTCACCGTCTTGTCTGTCGTCATCTCTGTCGTTCGCCGTCAGTCGGGCGGAAAAACAAAAGTAAAAAAATGACACACTTCCCGTTATGCTATCGAGCTGAAATTTTGCACATTGACCCGTGTTACCTAACAATGCATCGTATAATAAGAAAAACCCGTAAAAAACCAAGTTTTTGACTATAAATCCTTTATGTACGAAAAGTAACTAAAAGAATGTTCATTATAATACGCAGCGCCAGACAATCCAGAAATACAAAATTGAAGTTGTGTCGTAAAACATGTTTAATATAATACGCACCGATCAGGAATATGTTTATAAAAAGAGCTGTCAATAAAATACGCACCTTATTGCGCGACAGAAAGGTTGTTCAATATAATACGCACCGCGACGCTCTATCTCAAAAAATAGCATGATACATAGGAACAAAAAAAATAATCTAAAAAATCAATAATTTAATTACGGTACATGCGATCGATCTGAAATTTTGATACATTGTTTTTATCATCGGTACGAAACTGCCTGCAAAATTTCAGCTCGCTATCTTGCGAGCAAGTGGGTTAAAAATCGATCAAAAGTTTTGGCGACAAGCAAGCAAGCAAGCAAGGTCCGCCGCAGACACCACGAGTTAATATAAAGGATTTAAAAATTCAAATCTATCGAATGTACCGTAATTAAATTAATGCATTTTTAGTTTATCTCAGTATAACTATATGTAGCGGCCTGCTGTTGTTGACATTCACATGTCACGCTGAGTTCAGTATAGCCATCCGTGACCACATCTTCCCCCGCCCCGTTTTACAGCAAAGATGTGTTAAGTCAGTTTCAGTCTTTAAATGTCTGTCGCGCTTGAACATGATCAATACTGTTAGTTATGTGTCATATATAAGGGATTTATAATAAAAAAATTTGTTTTTACGGGGTTGTTTAATTTTTAAATCCCTTATATTAACTTCACCGTTTTGTCTCTCTGCCTGTCGTGGTCCCGTCCGCGGAAAAAGAAAAGTAAAAAATGAACCCCTTCCCATTATCCTATCGAGCTGAAATTTTGCACATTGACTTGTGTCACGTAACAATGCATTGTTTCAAAATTTCATATCGATCGAAAGTACCGTAATTAAATTAATGAATTTTTAGTTTATCTCTATGTATCTCAATGTAGCCGTCTGCTATAGATGACCTCTACGGGTCACTGGAGTTCACTCCAGCCATCGGTGACCCCATCCTCGTGTTTTACAGCAAGGGGAGTTCAGTCACGTTCAGTCTGTAAATGTTTGTCGCGCGGTTCGTATTATACTGAACATAATTGACACTTTTAGTTGTGTCTTAAATGATTTATTGTCAAAAACTGTTTTTACGGTGGGTTTTTTTTTGGTTTTTTTTGGGTTTTTTTTTCTTGATGTTGTTGCTGTACGTGAATCGACCAAGTCACAAAGCACTATAACATTAATGAGAACAGAAGTATGTGGACATTTTTTTGTGTGTTAACGACGAAATCATTCACTTGAGGGAAGAAATGAAAAGTCTCGTCAGCAGTTCTATTGATTCCAAAAAGGAAAGTTAGGAGTGGAGTGTGGGAACATGGTGAAAGTGGAAACTTGATCTCTCGGATTTAGCGCTAGTTTGAAATTGTTAAGGTACGAATCAAAATAAAGTTCAGAAAATTCGTTTATTACTAAAGCGGATATTAAAGGTCATAGTACACATATAATTTCTAATAAGAAAGACTGGTGAATATTTTGTACAGAACATGGTTTTTATTGGAAGATTAAAAAACATTTAACATCAATAACAGAATGTAATTTTAATTGAACGTTTTTTGACAATGATTTACTTCATATTTGATGTTTTTAAAATTAAAAATTTCAAGTCACAAAGTCACTATGCGGTGCTGGTATAAGGCTTTCGATGTGGCGCTATACTATCAGAGATGAAAGGTTAATCAGAGAATGCTTACGTTCTTTTAGGCCTTTGCCATTGAAGAGTTCCCCAGCGTTCCACAGCCATCAATGATTCATGATCAAGCCGATGCTATCAGTGTTTCACGATATTCGCCATTGAACTGATGGGATACAGTGTTGTGGGCGTGACAAGGGTACTGGGCGCTCCTTTCTAGGGAAGATGTGTCTGTCAATGTAACATGAAAGGGCGTGTCCATCGTTGTTTGTAGGCAATGTGTCTGTCAATGTAACATGAGAGGGCGTGTCCAACTTGTTTTGTAGGGAAGATGTGCCTGTCAATGTCCAACGTTGATTTTGGGAAAATGTGTCAATAAAGTTTTTTTTTCTTTTTTGGTAAATGTGTCTGTCATGGTTTTTAGGTAATATATATCCAGAAATATTACGCGGGAAGGGTTGTTAATCTATGTTTAAATGCCACTTTCAGAAGATGATTCTGTCCATGCTACTTTGAGAAAGTTAATCTGTCAATGCAACTTTGAGAAGATGATTCTGTCCATGCTACTTTGAGAAGTTGTGCGTGCCCGTAGATTTGTTATTGCCGCGACACGAGATTGTGGCTACCAACAACCTAATCACAGAATACTTCTATAAAATGATGAATACACACCGTGTAATTGTTACACGCCTTCACGCGATATGTATGTGTTATGGAGATCTTTGTTGTGTTTTGTCAACATGCAGCGACGCCATCAAAGGTAATCTGGAAGTTTGCGAACATTACCGGCTGAAAAATTGATTATTGTAATTGATAGCAAATTTAAAACATCGTTTGATCTTCCCAATCAGCCTTAAAAGAAAATATTTGTTCCAAATCACGGTTAGCGCTCATTCTCTCTCAGACTCTCACAGCTTCTCCATGAAACGTATGTTAACTACTTGAATAAAGCTTGTTGAGATGATATGTGAAGGACGAGTCCACCTGATATGTGAAGGACGAGTCCACCTGATATGTGAAGGACGAGTCCACCTGATATGTGAAGGACGAGTCCACCTGATATGTGAAGGACGAGTCTACCTGATATGTGAAGGACGAGTCCACCTGATATGTGAAGGACGAGTCCACCTGATATGTGAAGGACGAGTCCACCTGATATGTGAAGGACGAGTCCACCTGATATGTGAAGGACGAGTCCACCTGATATGTGAAGGACGAGTCCACCTGATATGTGAAGGACGAGTCCACCTGATATGTGAAGGACGAGTCCACCTGATATGTGAAGGACGAATCCACCTGAATTTGAATGCACGGTATCGAGAGTGCTGGGACCAATATCAACAACTCGGTGTCGATTTGGCTTCCAATTTTTTAAAAAAATCACGACTCAGTCATGAATTAACGCTTACCTGATTCGATGTGCTTGCATGGTACAATCGATTCCTGTTTAATTTTTCGCGCTGGACTTTTCTACCTGAATGATAATTTACTCTTAAGTTGTTTTTTTTACGAAACAATTATAATTTGTATCTATTTATTTTTGTTTTGATATCAAAACAGTCATACAAATATTCAAATAAAATAATAGTTGTTGATTGGTCGTCATATACGAGAATTTTTTATAATTTAAATGTCAAAATTAACCTTTCCTTGAACTGCCAAAAAATACCAGGTAATGGCTTCATATGACAAGCTTAAACTATTTAAGTATGTCTCCCATTTCTACTGCCCCCCCACCCATTAAAGTATCTCTGATAACTGTTGTCACCCCTAGAGACGTTGTCGCCCGGCGCGGTCCGCAACCACCGCAAACCCCCCCCCCACCCCTTAGTGACTCCACTGCATAGCTCCTCAATCAACCTGTGACATCTCATCGAGTGAACACATATCAACCTCAGTTAACAACAGTGATTCTCACACCCTTCATAGATGAGAGTTCAGATCCTATAAAGTTTAATAATAAACTCATTATTTTTAAAAGTATGTATAGTTTTTGACCAAAAAAATCACGTTTTCCCCCTTTGACTAATTATCCCTAACACAATCTGATTTTCTTTTTCTGATCTGCCCCCAGGTATGCACTAATCCTGTGAAATCTCTTAGTTCGACTGCACCTGATCGCGCCCATTGGTCACCGGGTCCTGAGGTCACGTCCAAGTCATGGAGTACTCACACAAACGTGACAGGTCACACTCGAGACGTGCTCGCCTCATCGGCATCGTCGTTTATGTTGTTGCTGTCGCTAACACGGCCGCTATCAACGGTAAGTCGAATGTCGTCGAACATTACACGCTCGAATCAACTTCACGTAGATAATGATTTAACATAAGCAGCCAGCAGAATAATCATGAAAGTAAATATCACATCGTTACAGTAATATTTTGTGACGTCAAGTATCATCGCCAAAAAAAAACCACGGTGCTTGAATAAATACCGCCCTTTCACCGCGTATACGCCATGTAACAATTTTACAAATCTTACACAAAAAAACTGTTACAATTGGTAACGCAGTGCTTGAATAACAAAATCATTCATCCGTATAAGCCATTTAAACAATGATGTCACTCTTATATAAAAACAACTGTTACAATTGGTAACACAGTTCTTGAATAACAAAATCATTCATCCGTATAAGACATTTAACAATGGCGTCATTCTTACATAAAACAACCGTAAAGTTGAATTCCTTGTTTTCTTTTCCTCTTCGTAACAATGCCATCGCCCTGACACGAGGCCATTGTTACGTTGGAGTCGTCTATCCATTTTCCGATGCACCGTAACAAAACCGAGCTATGTAACACAATTGATATAACCTACCAAACAAATGGCGTCTCGAAATACCCCATCCCAACCATCCCCCCCCCCGTTCTTTTCCTCAACAAAAACAAACTTTAAAAAATATCAATCAATAACAAAACAACTTTGAAGCGTCGAGGTGTTAGCTGCCTATGCTCCCTATACAATGATGTCAAACGATATTCATGCGCTCAAACAACACACGTTATATCTCTAAAATCTCACTAAATGCTGCCATCTCTGAGCCAAAACCAAACAAATTGTTTTTACGGCCCAGGGATTTATTAATATTTTATCAGCCTTTTCACGCCGCGCAATTGTAATTGTGACGTAACAAACGAAGCGATAAAAGTGCGTGTGCTGTATTTTTTAAAAATATCCATCCGCCGCCGTATCGAGACTTTTATATGCATTTAATCAAGCGTAACTTTGAACTTGGACAACGGGACCAACGTGCATTTAGGTATAACATTATTTTATTAGAGGAATGATAGACATACAGGATAAGCATTTCGTATTTTCAATGACTTTCAGTAGAGATATTTGCGCTGTTTTATCATTTGTTATATTAGTCTTGTAGATTGCCTCGCGATGAATTGCAGTTGTAAATGTAATTGTAACTGTTATTATAATCGCAATTTTGAAATTTTATTGTAATTCTATGAGAAATGATAATTATTGTAATTTTAACTACAAATAGTTGTAATAGTCCATGTAATTATTGCAATTGTCACTCCTTATCCGCTTTACCCTTACAGAAATATCTGTTTCATTGCAATAACTGTGATCCAATTAGGGATGTACCGGATTCAAAATGTTTAAATCCGGTCGGAGCCAGATTTGGCCGGATTTATGAAGTGAAATTCGGCCGGAGCCGGAGATTGATTGGTAAAAATGGCCGGATTCTGGATTTGCTGGAGCCGGAGCCATTACATATATATATTTTGTGGCTCCGTAGACCAGCCGGATTTCGCCGGGTTTACGAAGAGAAATTCTGCCGGAGCCGGATTTGTAAAAATTGCTGGATTCCGGATTTGCCGGAGTTGGAGCCGAAATCCAGTACACCTCTAGAGCCAATGCAAATGTCCTAGCTGTATGTCCTGTGTCACAGCTTAAGTCATTTGTCACATCTTATGTCATGTGTCACAGCTGCATGTAATGTGTCACAGCTGTATGTCATGTGTCTCAGCTGTATGTCATGTGTCACAGCTGTATGTCATGTGTCACAGCTGTATGTCATGTGTCCCAGCTGTATGTCATGTGCCCCTCCAGTTTGGTGGCAGCTATTACTTCCAGTAGTTTAGCTTTCCCTAACAACATTCTTCTCCAAACAAATCGACCATCGCTGAATGACTAAAACTATAGTATAAGTATAACGTTTTTAGCACTGCAATTCGTGTACCTAGAGTCGCCCGAGTACATTTAACCCCATTCGTGTTTGATGTTGTTTCAAAGTTTTATTTATCTCTCTCTATGTCTATGGCATCCGTCCATCCTCAAGGGATGATGGCGTTTCCTCCTGCTCCCATTTCTCCTGGCCCTTTTCTCCTCGCTCCTGGCTGTAAGGGACGCTTCGGCAACTAACCGGTCACTGCCGTTCCACGTGTTGTGTCTACGCCTTTTAGCGAAGCTGAAGTTACCTCTCCAGGTTAGGGTTGAGGAGGTAGAAAAAAGGAGGCTACGATAGCCTAGGCAGAGCTTTAAAGAAGACCAGCCCTCTCTCTCCACACAGATGGTGATTCCAGGGGAACAGCTTAGCTGATACAACAAGGTGCCTTCTGCATCGCAGAGTTGCCAGAGATATAGCGCATCGCAATAAAACTGCCTAAGGGGCTCCGTTTCCTGATTTTATGTTAGGGTTTACTCTCTTAGTCTCTTCATGAACCGGTGTGGCCGCGAGACAGCGGAGGTTTGAGATTGGAGTTTCCCTCTCCTAGATGAGCTACCTATCAAGGTTTACGAGCCCCATCTGCCCAAAGCGGCTGTTTTTTTAAATAATTTATCTAAGAACATATTATTTATGTGTATATTTATATGTCCGGCCAATGGTCAACGGCGTGTGGGTCTCCAACGAGACTTTTATGCACTGAATACATGTCGAGAGATTAAAAATATATAAAGATACTAGCGTATCACCCGTCAAAAATGACGGAAGTTTTCAAAATAAATACACATCTGATTAAAAAATAACGTAATACAGAACTTTCATTTATTTCATTTATTTTTATTTGATTCATTTATTATCATATTGAACAATTTTATGTGGAACGTTCGAAAAGAGTTATATTTGGTGCAGTAATTTTTGGTTCGCACTATTGAACAAATCAGCCTTACATCCAAGAAGCATTACATCAATTACGGGAATTATGTATGTTGATGATTACAGCCATAAAGATTCCCCCACTCCACTAAAGCCGCCTTTCCTATTTGAAAGTGATGATGTTTCACAATCACTTTTTTTTGTGTAATTTAAGTATTCATTTAGTGTAAGGCCGGACTCTATTAAATATCGTAACTCACGTGAAGCCATGTAAAACGTCATTAAATAAATTGTAAGCAATCGATCATGTAAGTGGAACTTTTTTTTTAAATGTGATAAAATACAAAATACACAAACAAATTGTGCAATGAAAACAATAAATTTGAGCTTTATTTTTAGACTGATACGACAGTAAACGTTTCGGCTAATGCCTTCATCAGTACAACATAAAATACATTCTTACAATACTTACATAAGTAATAATAATTTTTATTATTACTTATGTAAGTATTGTAAGAATGTATTTTATGTTGTACTGATGAAGGCATTAGCCGAAACGTTTACTGTCGTATCAGTCTAAAAATAAAGCTCAAATTTATTGTTTTCATTGCACAATTTGTTTGTGTATTTTGTATTTTATTTAAAAGCTTTATTGCAGTCCCATTCTATATGATGTATTATTTTTTAAATGTGAAATGGCACGATTTCGAAGTGACGTCATAGTTCCTAAACACACCCCTTCCCCTCGTCACACATCGTTACAAACGTGGGATCACCCCCCCCCCACTTTTTTTCTCCCACCCTAAGTGCGTGACGTCATTTATGAACGCCCCCCCCACCCCAATGTGTATTATGTTCTCTGTGAATTGAGTTAAGGTATGGGCCATAAAGGTAAATGGGATTTTAGGAGAACCACAGCTATATCATTAACGTCATGCACACGTCAACAGCTATATCATTAACGTCATGCACACCTCCACAGCTATATCATTAACGTCATGCACACCTCCACAGCTATATCATTAACGTCATGCACACCTCCACAGCTATATCATTAACGTCATGCACACCTCCACAGCTATATCATTAACGTCATGCACACCTCCACAGCTATATCATTAACGTCATGCACACCTCCACAGCTATATCATTAATGTCATGCACACCTCCACAGCTATATCATTAACGTCATGCACACCTCCACAGCTATATCATTAACGTCATGCACACCTCCACAGCTATATCATTAACGTCATGCACACCTCCACAGTGAGACCATCTCTCAATAAAGTCATTCACACCTCCACAGCTATATCATTAATGTCATGCACACCTCCACAGCTATATCATTAACGTCATGCACACCTCCACAGCTATATCATTAACGTCATGCACACCTCCACAGTGTGACCATCTCTCAATAAAGTCATTCACACCTCCACAGTGCGAACACCTCTCAATAACGTCATTCACACCTCCACAGTGAGACCACCTCTCAATAACGTCCTTCACACCTTCACAGTGAGACCACCTCTCAATAACGTCCTTCACACCTCCACAGTGCGACCACCTATCATTAACGTCCTTCACACCTCCACAGTGAGACCACCTCTCAATAACGTCCTTCACACCTTCACAGTGAGACCACCTCTCAATAACGTCATTCACACCTTCACAGTGAGACCACCTCTCAATAACGTCATTCACACCTTCACAGTGAGACCACCTCTCAATAACGTCCTTCACACCTCCACAGTGCGACCACCTCTCAATAACGTCATTCACACCTCCACAGTGCGACCACCTCTCAATAACGTCCTTCACACCTCCACAGTGCGACCACCTATCATTAACGTCCTTCACACCTCCACAGTGAGACCACCTCTCAATAACGTCATTCACACCTTCACAGTGAGACCACCTCTCAATAACGTCATTCACACCTCCACAGTGAGACCACCTCTCAATAACGTCCTTCACACCTTCACAGTGAGACCACCTCTCAATAACGTCATTCACACCTTCACAGTGCGACCACCTCTCAATAACGTCATTCACACCTCCACAGTGAGACCACCTCTCAATAACGTCCTTCACACCTTCACAGTGAGACCACCTCTCAATAACGTCATTCACACCTTCACAGTGCGACCACCTCTCAATAACGTCCTTCACACCTTCACAGTGAGACCACCTCTCAATAACGTCATTCACACCTTCACAGTGCGACCACCTCTCAATAACGTCATTCACACCTTCACAGTGAGACCACCTCTCAATAACGTCATTCACACCTCCACAGTGAGACCACCTCTCAATAACGTCCTTCACACCTTCACAGTGAGACCACCTCTCAATAACGTCATTCACACCTTCACAGTGAGACCACCTCTCAATAACGTCCTTCACACCTTCACAGTGAGACCACCTATCATTAACGTCCTTCACACCTCCACAGTGAGACCACCTCTCAATAACGTCCTTCACACCTCCACAGTGAGACCACCTCTCAATAACGTCCTTCACACCTCCACAGTGAGACCACCTCTCAATAACGTCATTCACACCTTCACAGTGAGACCAACTCTCATTAAAGTCATTCACACCTCCACAGTGCGACCACCTATCATTAACGTCCTTCACACCTCCACAGTGAGACCACCTCTCAATAACGTCCTTCACACCTCCACAGTGAGACCACCTCTCAATAACGTCCTTCACACCTTCACAGTGAGACCACCTCTCATTAACGTCCTTCACACCTCCACAGTGCGACCACCTATCATTAACGTCCTTCACACTTCCACAGTGCGACCACCTCTCATTAACGTCCTTCACACCTCCACAGTGCGACCACCTATCATTAACGTCCTTCACACTTCCACAGTGCGACCACCTATCATTAACGTCCTTCACACCTCCACAGTGCGACCACCTATCATTAACGTCCTTCACACTTCCACAGTGCGACCACCTATCATTAACGTCCTTCACACCTCCACAGTGCGACCACCTATCATTAACGTCCTTCACACCTCCACAGTGCGACCACCTATCATTAACGTCCTTCACACCTCCACAGTGCGACCACCTATCATTAACGTCCTTCACACCTCCACAGTGCGACCACCTATCATTAACGTCCTTCACACCTCCACAGTGCGACCACCTATCATTAACGTCCTTCACACCTCCACAGTGCGACCACCTATCATTAACGTCCTTCACACTTCCACAGTGCGACCACCTATCATTAACGTCCTTCACACCTCCACAGTGCGACCACCTATCATTAACGTCCTTCACACCTTCACAGTGAGACCACCTCTCAATAACGTCCTTCACACCTTCACAGTGAGACCACCTCTCAATAACGTCCTTCACACCTTCACAGTGCGACCACCTCTCAATAACGTCCTTCACACCTCCACAGTGAGACCACCTCTCAATAACGTCCTTCACACCCCCACAGTGCGACCACCTATCATTAACGTCCTTCACACCTCCACAGTGCGACCACCTATCATTAACGTCCTTCACACCTCCACAGTGCGACCACCTATCATTAACGTCCTTCACACCTCCACAGTGCGACCACCTATCATTAACGTCCTTCACACTTCCACAGTGCGACCACCTATCATTAACGTCCTTCACACCTCCACAGTGCGACCACCTATCATTAACGTCCTTCACACCTCCACAGTGCGACCACCTATCATTAACGTCCTTCACACTTCCACAGTGCGACCACCTATCATTAACGTCCTTCACACCTCCACAGTGCGACCACCTATCATTAACGTCCTTCACACCTTCACAGTGAGACCACCTCTCAATAACGTCCTTCACACCTTCACAGTGAGACCACCTCTCAATAACGTCCTTCACACCTTCACAGTGAGACCACCTCTCAATAACGTCCTTCACACCTTCACAGTGAGACCACCTCTCAATAACGTCCTTCACACCTTCACAGTGCGACCACCTCTCAATAACGTCCTTCACACCTCCACAGTGAGACCACCTCTCAATAACGTCCTTCACACCTTCACAGTGCGACCACCTCTCAATAACGTCCTTCACACCTTCACAGTGAGACCACCTCTCAATAACGTCCTTCACACCTTCACAGTGAGACCACCTCTCAATAACGTCCTTCACACCTCCACAGTGAGAACACCTCTCAATAACGTCCTTCACACCTTCACAGTGAGACCACCTCTCAATAACGTCCTTCACACCTTCACAGTGAGACCACCTCTCATAACGTCCTTCACACCTTCACAGTGAGACCACCTCTCAATAACGTCATTCACACCTCCACAGTGAGACCAACTCTCATTAACGTCATTCACACCTCCACAGTGAGACCACCTCTCAATAACGTCCTTCACACCTCCACAGTGAGACCACCTCTCATTAACGTCCTTCACACCTCCACAGTGAAACCACCTATCATTAACGTCCTTCACACCTCCACAGTGCGACACCTCTCATTAACGTCCTTCACACCTCCACAGTGCGACCACCTATCATTAACGTCCTTCACACCTCCACAGTGCGACCACTATCATTAACGTCCTTCACACCTCCACAGTGCGACCACCTATCATTAACGTCCTTCACACCTCCACAGTGCGACACTATCATTAACGTCCTTCACACCTCCACAGTGCTACCTATCATTAACGTCCTTCACACCTCCACAGTGCGACCACCTATCATTAACGTCCTTCACACCTCCACAGTGCGCCACCTATCATTAACGTCCTTCACACCTCCACAGTGCGACACCTATCATTAACGTCCTTCACACCTCCACAGTGCGACACCTATCATTAACGTCCTTCACACCTCCACAGTGCGACCACCTATCATTAACGTCCTTCACACCTCCACAGTGCGACCACCTATCATTAACGTCCTTCACACCTCCACAGTGCGACCACCTATCATTAACGTCCTTCACACCTCCACAGTGGACACTCTCATTAACGTCCTTCACACCTCCACAGTGACCACCTCTCATTAACGTCCTTCACACCTCCACATGCGACCACCTCATTAACGTCCTTCACACCTCCACAGTGCGACCACCTATCATTAACGTCCTTCACACCTCCACAGTGAGACCACTCTCATTAACGTCCTTCACACCTCCACAGTGAGACCACTTCATTAACGTCCTTCACACCTTCACAGTGAGACCACCTCTCAATAACGTCCTTCACACCTTCACAGTGAGACCACCTCTCAATAACGTCCTTCACACCTCCACAGTGCGACCACCTATCATTAACGTCCTTCACACCTCCACAGTGAGACACCCTCATTAACGTCCTTCACACCTCCACAGTGCGACCACCTATCATTAACGTCCTTCACACCTCCACAGTGAGACCACCTCTCAATAACGTCCTTCACACCTCCACAGTGAGACCACCTCTCAATAACGTCCTTCACACCTCACAGTGAGACCACCTCTCATTAACGTCCTTCACACCTCCACAGTGAGACCACCTCTCAATAACGTCCTTCACACCTCCACAGCTGACCACCTCTCATTAACGTCCTTCACACCTCCACAGTGAGACACTCTCATTAACGTCCTTCACACCTTCACAGTGAGACCACCTCTCATTAACGTCCTTCACACCTTCACAGTGAGACCACTCTCAATAACGTCCTTCACACCTCCACAGTGAGACCACCTCTCAATAACGTCCTTCACACCTCCACAGTGAACCACCTCTCATTAACGTCCTTCACACCTTCACAGCTGACCACCTCTCATTAACGTCCTTCACACCTTCACAGTGAGACCACCTCTCAATAACGTCCTTCACACCTCCACAGTGAGCACTCTCAATAACGTCCTTCACACCTCCACAGTGAGACCACCTCTCAATAACGTCCTTCACACCTTCACAGTGCGACCACCTCTCATTAACGTCCTTCACACCTTCACAGTGAGACCACCTCTCAATAACGTCCTTCACACCTTCACAGTGAGACCACCTCTCAATAACGTCCTTCACACCTTCACAGTGAGACCACCTCTCAATAACGTCCTTCACACCTCCACAGTGAGACCACCTCTCAATAACGTCCTTCACACCTTCACAGTGAGACCACCTCTCAATAACGTCATTCACACCTTCACAGTGAGACCACCTCTCAATAACGTCCTTCACACCTCCACAGTGAGACCACCTCTCAATAACGTCCTTCACACCTCCACAGTGAGACCACCTCTCAATAACGTCCTTCACACCTCCACAGTGAGACCACCTCTCAATAACGTCCTTCACACCTCCACAGTGAGACCACCTCTCAATAACGTCCTTCACACCTCCACAGTGCGACCACCTCTCAATAACGTCCTTCACACCTCCACAGTGAGACCACCTCTCAATAACGTCATTCACACCTCCACAGTGCGACCACCTCTCAATAACGTCCTTCACACCTCACAGTGAGACCACCTCTCAATAACGTCCTTCACACCTTCACAGTGAGACCACCTCTCAATAACGTCCTTCACACCTCCACAGTGCGACCACCTCTCAATAAAGTACTTCACACCTCCACAGTGCGACCCCCTCTCAATAACGCCCTTCACACTTCAGTAGTGCGACCGCCTCTCTGTTTCATCCACTTACACATACAGCGAATCTCCTCCTGTTCTAAAGCCAATTCTATTCCAATGCACTTGAAGCTTCTATTCTCCAGTGTCCCTGATTTCATTGCCCAGTTATTTTGTCGCCCCAGCTCAATGCAAACTTAAATTATCATAGCGAGCACGCACAAAAATATTTGAAATCACGTAACGGGCCTCGCGGCCTTCTATTTTAACGCTCTTTCCACTGACGCACTGAACGGTTCTCCAGTTTTATCTTATGGACGCTACTCTATAAAAAGATGTTGTTTTAAGCTCAATATTCAGAATTAGAAAAGTCTTTTACACACACGGCAAGAATTAATTACACGAATAACGCAGACTTTTCTCGAAGATTTAAAAAAATTTTTTGTTTTTGCAAAAAGAACAAAATTTAAATGGATTTATGGGAACCGTTTGAAACTCGCTGTATTATCCCTGAGAAAATTTCATTTCCGGTTTTTTGGGGGAATCCGAAAGACGTAATCAATATTCAGCATTGATCACAGGGCGAGCACTTGATTCATTTTTTAGTGGTGGTCCCATGAGTTTTAGAACCGCTCCAGATGCATTTTTATTTTGAATTACCTCGCGTCTATTTGGGATGATTGTCCTCTGGGTCCGAGGCTAATACTATTAAATAAATGTCAGACATTGTTAGAGATACACCGTCTTATGTAGTTGAAATTTCTTGATAGCAATTTTGGCGTATGTGTGTGTGTGTGGTGGGGGGGGAATGTGTGGCACAGGACAGGAAATGACGTGCAATTAAAGCAGTTCTGACAGCGCAGGTTTCTTTTCTTAGCAAGTTAATGGAGAGTGAAAGTGAAATATCTGAGACTGATCTTGGGAGGAAAGATAAATATTTATGTCTAGCGCGGGGACACGAAGTCAACAGGGGCACCACTGTTTCAGAGGCTAGGCTGCAATGCCGGCAGTTTGAGTCCCTGTTGTCGTCAATACTGTTGAAGTATGAGTTGGTTGGTCAATGCTCCGTTCTCATCTGAGGTCAATGCTCCGTTCTCATCTGAGGTCAATGCTCCGTTCTCATCTGAGGTCCAGGAACTTGAATTGTCGATATGGCAGAGTGGCTGGGATGGAGCAGGTTGACAATGCACATGCACCTTTATGTTACACATATTAAAAGATAAAGCAGTATGCCAAAGTACTAGATCTGTTATATGGTACTGACCAGAAGATATATAAGTTAGCCAAGGTACTAGCACTGTTACATGTCAGTGACCACAAGATATAGCAGTTAGCCCACATGCTAGCCCTGTTATATGGTACTGACCAATGTTCCCTCTAAGGTTCGTTGGTCTGTGTTCAAAGTAAATAAACTCGTGTCAAAGCTGCAAAGCATCCAGTTTTTGTACAATATTTTACAAACCTTGCTGCGCGGTATTTCGAAACTACTGCTCGGCGTCGGTCAGATACCTGCTCGGTCACGCATCTTAAAGGGAACGTTGGTAGTGACCATCAGATGTAGCATTTAGTCAAGGTAGCAGCCGGGGCCTGATAATCGTAATCTCAAGCCCTAAAACATCAAATATACAGTTATTTAGTCAAGGTAGCAGCCGGGGCCTGATAACCGTAACCTCAAGCCCTAAAACATCAAATATACAGTTATTTAGTCAAGGTAGCAGCCGGGGCCTGATAACCGTAACCTCAAGCCCTAAAACATCAAATATACAGTTATTTAGTCAAGGTAGCAGCCGGGGCCTGATAACCGTAACCTCAAGCCCTAAAACATCAAATATACAGTTATTTAGTCAAGGTAGCAGCCGGGGCCTGATAACCGCAACCTCAAGCCCTAAAACATCAAATATACAGTTATTTAGTCAAGGTAGCAGCCGGGGCCTGATAACCGTAACCTCAAGCCCTAAAACATTAAATATACAGTTATTTAGTCAAGGTAGCAGCCGGGGCCTGATAATCGTAACCTCGAGCCCTAAAACATCAAATATACAGTTATTTAGTCAAGGTAGCAGCCGGGGCCTGATAATCGTAACCTCAAGCCCTAAAACATCGAATATACAGTTATTTAGTCAAGGTAGCAGCCGTGGCCTGATAATCGTAAACTCAAGCCCTAAAACATCAAATATACAGTTAATTCTCAGTAAGATGTTGAAAATATTATTTCCATTTATATTTATGATAGTCTTTTTGTTATATATTTTTCTTACATCAAAGATTTGATTCCGAGAAATTCTTTTTTCTTTTGTGTCCCATAACCTCGTGGTCGTAGGGGGTTCTAATGTTTCCATTAGAAATTTCTCGGGGCTTGGTAGACCTTGGCGGCGCCCATCTCCTCTCCAGGTCAGCGGAGGACTTTTTAGCAATAGTCATTCATCAACATTTTTATTGTGGCTTTAACGTGGGCTAGAACCCACGCCCCTCAGCTTGTGAGGCGAGCGCACTATTGTCTTCGCTATCCAGCCGCCACGCAGATTTTCATGAATTTTTAGTTTGCAGTCAAATTTATGATTGTTTTTTTTTAAATTTTAAGTAGATGGAATATAACCGTGAAGATTTTGTCAGTCCTCTATATCCAGAAGACTGTTGCACATAGAGTTTTATGAAAACAATGCTGCAAAAAAGAGATTCAGACATTAAATTTCAAATAACGTACACATAATGTAAACATCTAACAACTTTTCCCATAACTTACACATGATGTAAGCACCTAACAACTGGAATTTTTTTTTAAATTTCGGCCTTTCTTCTCTCTCTACCCCCCCCTCCCCCCCGCCCCTACCCCCGAACCAAACCACTTATCCCAACATCAAAAAGGGCGCCATGTTTGGGGGCCAGAGGAACAAAAGATCGATAACTCAGTCGGCCAGTCTATATTATGAACGTAATGACACTTGCTACTTGCCTCCCCTTACTTGTTAGGACGATGTGTACATTTCTTGTGCTGGGCTCGGCATAGATTAGTCTGCCCGTCGTTAGTGGTACATAACACGTCATTCGTGTGTTCTCATCATGAGCTGCGTTAGATCAATGCTGAACATGGGGTGGGACTAATGGGATATATATCCGTCTGCGGACATTTTCATTAGGAGACACATTGATTGGGCTGACACATTAGTTATATAGACCTTTGGATTGAGCAGACATTTTTTATTACATAGACGCATTAAAATAAAATATGACACTTCTTTTCTGGTATATTATTGTTTCTTTCTAGTGGCTTAATCATGATTATTGACGCCCATGCTGTGGGGGTGTTACCTATCAACAAAGAAACAACAAACTCTGTCATTTCCAGAAATTTCAGCCCTTCTCAACACCGCCAGAACAGCCCGCATTCACTTCCGCTCATCTCCGCTGTCCTCTTCCCTCGGTCCTTTCATGTGCACGGCCCAAGTTATGCCTCAAATTTTAAAATATAGAAAGTTCTATTCACCCAGATCTTTTGTGGCAGTGGCTAATACAGTGACATCAATGACAATTAGACAACCCGTCACTAAATTTTGGAGCTCTTTAGCTGTTGAAACGTTTCGATGGCAACTTGTCCATTTTCTTCTCTATAGACAACTCCGGCTGTCACAATAATTAGCATAGTTTGATATAAAAATACCTGATGTTACAGTGATGTTAAACACATTACAAAGTTGATGTTTCGTCTGTTTGTCGCAATTATCCTTTTCAAAAATGGCACAATAACATTTAATGTGTGGCTTGTTGACTGGGGTTTTGAAATTTGGTTTAGAGAGTACGAAAATCGGCGTAACGACTTTTTGGGACAATACATAGAAAATCTCCATAAAGTTCAAATTTCAGCTGCCTTGCTAGTTCTAAAGAAAAAAAAGGAATAACTTAAAAAAAACTAAACAAAACAAACAAACAAAACAAACGACCATATTACTCCGCTTAGTTATTCACTTCATTGGTTCCCAATACAAGCACGGATTGATTACAAACTGTCTGTTCTCCGTCACAATTCCTTTTCTGACTCATGCCCTTCCTATCTTACTCAACTTATCTCTGTCTACTCACCCACTCGTCAGCTACGCTCTTCTGCAGACAGGCAAGTTTGTTCTCTGTTCACAAGACAAGCACTAAAACATTTGCCGAAAGGTCTCTCTCCTTTTGTGCCCCCAAACAATAGAATTCTCTACCATTACACATTCCGCAGTATTCCAACAAGGGCCTTCAAAACTCAACTAAACACTAATCTCTTCAAAAATTTACTTTCAAAATTAATCTAACGTTCAAAATTTTATTTAAGAGATCAACGGAGCTTTTATGAAACGCAATGTCATTATATGTTGTATTAAAATTATAATTGTTTTACATTGAATGAATTGAACATTATATGTGTGTTCTATTTGTATGTAAAGCGCTGTGAACTCAGCTGATTGCTGGGGTACAGCGCTATATAAATTATGAAATTACTAGCGTATCACCCGTCAAAAATGACGGAAGTTTTCAAAATAAATACAAATCAGATTAAAAAATAACGTAATACAGAACTTTCATTTATTTTATTTATTTTTATTTGATTAATTTATTATCATATTGAACAATTTTATGCGGAACGTTCGAAAAGTGTTTTTTGTTTTGGTGCAGCACTATAAAACAATATCGATCGCAGCGCCACCTAACAGCATTACAAATTTCGCAGCGCCACCTAGTTACATCCATACATACAGAAAACGGGAAATATTTATATTGATTCTTCTTATTATTATTTTATGTCTTACATAGAACAGGAAGCTTCAATTACAGAATAGCTGGATGAGCAATTTCATTTATTTCAACAAAGAAATACAATCATACTAAGGAGGTTTTAAAAAAATTTTTTTTTACCTTAACCATCAACTCCTAAAAAATATTAATATTACCAGGTCCAAGATCTAAACTATACATTTCTCAAACTCTCGTCTAATGTCTTCAGATCGAGTTGTTTCTGCAATTGCTCCATCTTGTTGCCAACTTCCGTCCGGGGCACCACATTAACATAAATCCATGCCCGTCCAAGACGAGGCTTCTTTAATCTCACAGCCGACGACTAAAAGGTTTTTGGGCTCGCCCTTGTTAAGTGGTCACGAATTTCCTGGTTCGGGAATCAAGTTCAAGGCCAGGTCAAGGAAATGTCATTTGTTTTAATTAAGTCCACCAAAACCTTGAGGAGTCCTGAGTCGTCTTAGGTCTTAGGGTATCAAGGATTTGTGCAGTCAGGGCTGGGATCGTGGTGGGGCTGGGGGTGGGCCTAGGGCCTAGAGGGTTGGGCTTGGGGGGGGCTGGGGTGGTGGGGCTTGGGTGAAGGCGTGAGTATAGTCCAGGTAATGTTCGTTTAATTTTGGGGAAAGACCAGGAAGTGTACGTATATGTATTTTACGTCCTCTCCAAAAATAACAAAAAAAACAACAACAACAACAAACAAACCAAAACAACAACAAAATGCTCCAAACGATTCTCTGATCGCATTATTTGACTGACTCGAAATGTCGACGCAGAAGTCAATCTCAAGTACATGTATTATCTAATGAGGCACACTGTTACCAATGTAGTTGGGGGCTGTGAGGTGGGGGCAGGGAAATAACGGACCAGAACTTGATTGGAGATTGGTTGTTTTTTTTTGGTTTTTTTTTGGGGGGGGGGACAGAATGCTCCGTTATGACAAATGGACGTACCAGCGGGTCAGCTGACCAACCCACATCTGATAGTCTGCCAGACTTTCTCGGGATGGCGTCCAACACGAGAATATGACAGGTTCCAAATTAAGGAAAGCCGCAGACGAAGTTAATCATTGGTTTCCTGGTTCGTTGTTTTGATGGAACTGGGACGTGGGTATAGCGCGGACCAAAGGAGTTTGGAACAGGTTCGGCGCGAGGCAAGAGTTGAAAGGTTGTGCTGGGGAGGGGGGGGAGAACGTTAATGAAAGGATAGAAAGAAAGTACAACGTGTTGTGGGTGAAATACACGGAGCATGTGGTGGTGACAGATAATGTGGTGGTGACAGATTATGTGGTGGTGACAGATTATGTGGTGGTGACAGATTATGTGGTGGTGACAGATTATGTGGTGGTGACAGATTATGTGGTGGTGACAGATTATGTGGTGGTGACAGATTATGTGGTGGTGACATATTATGTGGTGGTGACAGATTATGTGGTGGTGACAGATTATGTGGTGGTGACAGATTATGTGGTTGTGACAGATTATGTGGTGGTGACAGATTGTGTGGTGGTGACATTAGGTGGTTGTGACAGATTATGTTGTTGTAACAGATTATGTTGTTGTAACAGATCATGTGGTTGTGACATATTATGTGGTGGTGACAGATTATGTGGTTGTGACAGAATATGTGATGGTGACAGATTATGTGGTTGTGACAGAATATGTGGTTGTGACATATTATGTGGTGGTGACAGATTATGTGGTTGTGGTAGCGGCCGAGAGACCCGGGTGTGCGGTGAATGGAAGCTACTGGTAGAGTTGTCAGAGATTTGATCTAAGTTGTTAGCTTGTGATTGTGATGTTTAAATTATTTTAGGATCAAACAGAATGAAATTTAAGTAAAGATATTAATGGAAAATCCTGATACATAAGTGGTTGAAAAAAAAATCAAAATATGCAGCTAAAAGAATTGAAACAAAACATCTGAGAGAATTGATAAAAAAAATCATTCATATCCTCAACTAAACTTAAAATCATTTTTAAAAAAAAACAGAATTAAAAAAAATAAATGTTCTCCATCTTTTTCTCTCTTGGCTTAAAAAAATCTAATCGCATTTGTTCATAAGCTAGAAAACCTTTTTTTTTCATAGCAAATCCAGTAACGTGTTTTTGATGATGATGAATGACGAATGACACATTTCAAGTTTCATACGGAAATACAAGACGCATTTCACAGGAGCGAAATTCTTGAAAGGATTCTATTATCATGAATAATCTCGCTCCTATAGACTCGAACAGAAACTCTACACAGCTCCCGCGGGAACGAAACGATTTCTCATAGCGGACACATAAATTCAAGGAGGCTAACCCCCAACCGCTCCCCTTCCCTCCACGTGCAACACCGCATCGTTGTATGTGTGGGCTTCAGCATCAGCTTGCAAACATAATTCACGCAACCAAAATGTCGACTTGACGCTATAGATTAGCTGGGGTGCCTTAGAGGCTGGTGCGCACTTGTGGTGTGCACGGAGACCGTAAGGGGCCGTACATAAAATTTGTCATTTAATGACATCACTCGATTTTGTCCGATTTCCCCTCTTCCCCCTCGTCACGCGTCGTTACAAAAAAGTTCGACCCCCCCCCCTCAAAATTGACGTCATAAAACTCCCCCCCCCCTATAAAAGCTTATTTTCTATTTGAAAATGAGCATAGTTCAAATCCCTTTTGTTTGTCATTTAAGTATGTATTTAGTGTAAGGCTGCAATCTATTATCGAAACACGCGTGAAGCCATTTAAAACATCATTAAATAAATTGAAAGCAATAAAATAGTTTACAGTTTTAATGTGCCGTCACAGTTCTTAACCCCCCCTCCCCCTTGTCACACATCTCCACAAATGTATGACCACCCCCCCCCTTTTTTGTTTTTAGGTGCGTGACGTCATTTATGGATGGCCCCTAAGACAATGTCGTGCCGACCAGCCAGCTAATGTTTTAAACAGTGGTTTATATTCTGACCGGTCCCCGGATCTCTTGTGGCATTCACTTGTAGCGGCCACACACCGACAAACGTGTGGTTTGTTTTGTAATACATTGAACGTCAGGCTACAGGTCCTAGGCAGTGGCTGGGGTATTACTGTCGACCAAGGCGGCTCCACTATTTCATGTCTCCTTAATGGCCTAATATTTTTTTTATGCAGCACAGACACAATGTTTTAAAACGCCTTTAGGGATGAAGCGAACATTTAAAAGATACTTAATCCTCTTAAATAAAAATTAAAATATATAATAATAAATTTTATCTCCAGTCAGCCCAAAATGTGGAATATGGTATATAAAATGACATTATATTGATAAAGAGAACTGGAGCAATTGTTGCAAGATTTAAAAACGTGTTTTTTCCTCCTTTACTTAGTGGGTATTTCGTTGTGTAAACAATTATTGAACCCTGGAACTTTCATTTTGATTTGACGGCACTTCAGTTTGTGGACACAGAAATTCGTCATGACTGGTCAAAACGGCTTAAATCAGATCAGGTCACGGCAGGTCAGGTCAAGCCAGTTCAGGTCAGCTGAGGTCAGGCTAGATATGGTCGGGCCAGGATACCAAGATCAGTTCAGGTCAAGTCGGTGCAGGTCAGGTCATGTTGGGGTCAATTCTATATTTACAGCAGCTGTGTCAGAATATCATCTGGACTGTAAAGCAGAACCATTAGTAAATTTCATCAATTTACAACCGCCTCCACACCCGTCTCCAACTTTTGTTAACCGTCACATCACCTATAGACCTTTATAGGGTCAAATCAGCAGTTAAATAATTGTCTATCGATCTAATAAGGATTATCTGTCATACTTATATAGACACGAGAGTTTTGTTACTGGCCCTGAACAAAGTTCCTTTAAATATTGGCTTGGATTTAATGTTATTCAAATATCAGTAGAGGATTTTCTATAATCACAATTCAAATGGCTTAACCCAATTTTTTTTTGGTAAAATTTGAAGTTATAAGTTGCTACATAACCAAAGAAAATAAATAGTTGACTTATCCCTGTAGGAAAGACCTGTTTTAAAATTTTTTAAAAATTAAGGAAATAAATTGATTGGTTAAAATAAAACTGATGGATTCTGCGGATCAGCAGAGAAGCGTCTTCTACAGAGTTTAGAGAACTCCAACAGTCATCAGTAAAGAGGATGACAGAGGTGGTTATGGAAGATTGGTCAGTGAGATTGTAAGATTGGGAAGGGCTGTTAAAGGTGGTTTATTAAACCTCATGGAACTATAAATGTCGTAGCAAGATAAATATTTATTGTGGCTTAAAATCTCTTACAAGGAAATCATCATCCAATTTATTTAAATAGAACGTTTGGCCTAGAGCAGTGGTTCCTAACCTTTTGGGGTGCATGCACCACTGGTTAGGAACCCCTGGCCTAGAGATTACGCGCTTTGCCCGTCACACAAACTGTTTCGCTACTGTGCGAAAAAAAACTGTGCTTAGTAGGGTGGGGGAATAAAAGTCCCATATGTTTCTAAACCAAAGTCATGTCAGGTAACATTACTTGACTATGAAGATTCATTTCAGCGTATAACTGAATTTAAAATTGATATGTCCTTCAAGACTGCACTTAAGACACATCTTTTCAAAATTTATTTTCAAAATTAATGAAACAACATTTCTTGTAAATGATTAACGTAGCTTATGTATAATGTACTGTAATTTTTGTGTTTGTTGTGATATGAAAGTTAATTTAATACTTATAGGTATGTTATTTCTTTCATGTAAAGCGCTGTGAGCCCAGTTCCTTACTGGGATACAGCGCTATATAAATAATCAATTTATTATTATTATTATTATTATTATTATATGATCTCAACGGAAAATGTCATATTATTTATTATTATAAGAATAGTTAACGCCGCGTTGCGCCTTCCTGCGATATCAGAAGAAAGTGAATTCAAGGAAATTCGTTACATCATTCAATTTACATGATGTCATTTGCATTGAAACCTGGCTTATATATCCGGTGGTTTCCTGCCCTGCATTATGGATCATCTTTGTACGCACGCAAAAGTTTCATGGCTATTGGATGAATGGTGTAGTAGTGCATAAAAGACAAACAGGCAGACAGACAAACATTCGTTTATATATATAAACGTGTGTGTGTGTTTGTGTGTGTGTGTGTGTGTTTGTGTTTTTTTCAGCCACCCAACATCTATCTGATTACCCAGCGCCGTGGAAAATTTGATCACAAATGAAGAGAACAAAGTGGTGGCTCATGGAGCTTTCCCTTATTTACAAAAACGTGATCTAAAAGAATTTTTTTTTAAACTTATAATCTCATTCAGGAAGCACATAAAGCACAAATAGGCAATTTCTTATCGATACATCTACCAGATCGATTACTCAGGGTGATTGATTTGATGATCGATACCTTTCTATTCTACTCATGATGTCATCAACACTTGGAGAAACGTAGCTAAAGAAAGGGGAGGTTAATCATTGACAAATGGGCAACATCTGGGATAGATTTGTCTCCCCCATGACCCGATGAATATGGTTTTACTTTTATATTTGAAGAACGCTCCAATTTCATTTCATCACACAGATTTTTGTTGAAGATGGTTTCAGCCCTTTTTAAATCCTTTATATTAACTCGTGGTGTCTGCGGCCGACCGACCGACCTTGCTTGCTTGCTTGCTTGTCGCCAAAACTTTTGATCGACTTTTAACCCACTTGCTCGCAAGATAGCGAGCTGAAATTTTGCAGGCAGTTTCGTACCGATGATAAAAACAATGTATCAAACTTTCAGATCGATCGCATGTACCGTAATTAAATTATTGATTTTTTAGATTATTTTATTTATTCCTATGTATCATGCTATTTTTTGAGATAGAGCGTCGCGGTGCGTATTATATTGAACAACCTTTCTGTCGCGCAATAAGGTGCGTATTTTACTGACAACACTTTTTATAAACCTATTCCTGATCGGTGCGCATTATATTAAACACGTTTTACGACACAACTGCAATTTTGTATTTTTGGATGGTCTTGCGCTGCGTGTTATAATGAACATTCTTTTAGTTACGTCTCATACGTAAAGGATTTATAGTCAAAAACTTTGGTTTTTTACGGGTTGTTTTTATTAAATCCTTTATATTAACTCGTGGTGTCTGCGGCGGACCTTGCTTGCTTGCTTGCTTGCTTGCTTGTCGCCAAAACTTTTGATCGATTTTTAACCCACTTGCTCGCAAGATAGCGAGCTGAAATTTTGCAGGCAGTTTCGTACCGATAATAAAAACAATGTATCAAAATTTCAGATCGATCGCATGTACCGTAATTAAATTATTGATTTTTTAGATTATTTTTTTTATTCCTATGTATCATGCTATTTTTTGAGATAGAGCGTCGCGGTGCGTATTATATTGAACAACCTTTCTGTCGCGCAATAAGGTGCGTATTTTATTGACAGCTCTTTTTATAAACATATTCCTGATCGGTGCGTATTATATTAAACATGTTTTACGACACAACTTCAATTTTGTATTTCTGGATGGTCTGGCGCTGCGTATTATAATGAACATTCTTTTAGTTACTTCTCGTACATAAAGGATTTATAGTCAAAAACTTGGTTTTTTACGGGTTTTTCTTATTTAAAATCCTTTATATTAACTCGTGGTGTCTGCGGCCGACCGACCGACCTTGCTTGCTTGCTTGCTTGTCGCCAAAACTTTTGATCGATTTTTAACCCACTTGCTCGCAAGATAGCGAGCTGAAATTTTGCAGGCAGTTTCGTACCGATGATAAAAACAATGTATCAAAATTTCAGATCGATCGCATGTACCGTAATTAAATTATTGATTTTTTAGATTATTTTATTTATTCCTATGTATCATGCTATTTTTTGAGATAGAGCGTCGCGGTGCGTATTATATTGAACAACCTTTCTGTCGCGCAATAAGGTGCGTATTTTACTGGCAACACTTTTTATAAACCTATTCCTGATCGGTGCGCATTATATTAAACACGTTTTACGACACAAATGCAATTTTGTATTTTTGGATGGTCTTGCGCTGCGTGTAATAATGAACATTCTTTTAGTTACGTCTCATACGTAAAGGATTTATAGTCAAAAACTTGGTTTTTTACGGGTTGTTTTTATCTTTTCTTCCGCCAAGCCAAGCAATTCTCATTCACTCCCTCCTTCCTGCCCAGATATTCTCACAATTCTTCCTTCTATCCTATAATGTTTAAAAGGTTTAACAATGTAACAACTACAGTAATGGATTTTCGCTTGTCATTTTTGAATATTCTCCAATAATGAATCTGACAGCTCTTTTTGGAATTGGTTCTAGTTTATCAATGTTTTCTTTGGCGGATAGGACCTGTACAGAAGATGCATATTCTAGTACAGGTCTCACCAAAGTAAAGTAGCATTTTAGTTTTATATTCTTATTATATTTTTCAAAGTTTCTTTTTATAAAGCCTAATGTTTATGTTCGGTTATTTAATAATTTTAATTTAAATCATTGTCATTGGGATTCCATGATAAATTCTAACTTAATATTACCCCAAATTACTCTGCATCTTTAGCTTGGGATTAGTTATTTTCCTCGGAGTGAAATCGTTTGGATTTATTTTCTTTTTCTTTGACACACTGAACGTTTTTGGGATGGAAGGAACATACACCAATTAGTTTCAAACTTTATTATTTCACCTGGGGCCTTTTTATAAGATTACGCAATCTTGTTCTATAGATAATACAATTATCAACTAATAACCTAACGGGTTTTTCCTGATTAGATGCTGTTGGGTAAATCATTAATGTAACTTAGGAAGTGTAGGGGACCTAGGACGTTTCCTTGTGGAACTCCTGAGTCAACCGTTATTGGTGCTGATTAATTTCCAATAATTATTACAATTTGCGCTCAACCCAAAAGGGAATCTTGGATCCAATGAAGTATGCGACCAGAGATGACAAAGTATTTAAGTTTTTTTAACGTTAAATTTGAATGGTTAACTCTATCAAAAATGCTTTTGAGAACTCTAGTAATATTTTATTTTGTGGAACTTTAAACAACGCCATGCGTTAGTTTACTTTATGCGACATTTGCTATTTCCTGGTTCAGACACTTGAATTCTTTTAAAAAGCCCCAGCATTTCACTGAGTTATTTTGTATTTCGCTATTAAAAATACACTGAGTGCTTTGACGGGACAATGTGTATTCAAGAAAAATAATGTAATCCTTTATGAGTTTTCACCTTTTTTTGACAACCTTAAATATTTTTTTAATAGTTCATCATTGCTTTGCCTAACACATTTAAAATGAACAGTACTGTACTGTTTTTAGTACTAAAAATTAATTTATATTTGTTGTTTCTTTTAAAAAATATATAAATTGTAAAAGCGGGGCTAAAAAAGCAAACAACTGGTCTCGCTATTTACCGAGAACTAACACTTGATAGAGATCTCCGAGACACGGCGAAATCTCAGCATTCCGGGTCGTTTGTAACGTAACGGGCGGACTCAGCAGCTCTGCAAACAACACCAAAAAGGTGGAAATAAGATGGAATGGAATCTAAGCCGTTATTTTTCAGACCCGCACAACTTCCGGTGTGTGTGACCAATGAGGATGCGCTAATGAAGTCACGTGAGAGCCACAGTATCCGCCCGAAGAAGGATTGGGAACGGGATTTTGCCACAGGTCCAATCTCGCTTTCATCGACCGCGGCGCTGTTAGGGACAAAATAACCGACTTATTTATCAGATGATAACTAAATGAACCTATATTTAGAGAAATACGCCTTAAATAGTTTTATTGGACAACTTTATGAAGATCGAAGCGTCCTATTAACTTACAATCGGGTGGTCCGTTTGAACTTTTGTGCTCCCGGAGTTGATCAACACATGTCATCTAGGTAGCAATTTATCACCCGGCATCCAGGTAGAAATGTATCACCAGGTAGAAATTTATCAACCTGTCATCCAGGTAGCAATTTATCACCAGGTAGAAATTTATCAACCTGTCATCCAGGTAGAAATTTATCACCAGGTAGAAATTTATCAACCTGTCATCCAGGTAGCAATTTATCACCAGGTAGAAATTTATCACCCTGTCATCCAGGTAGCAATTTATCACCCTGTCATCCAGGTAGCAAGTTATCACCAGGTAACAATTTATCACCCTGTCATCTAGGTAGCAATTTACCACCCTGTCATCCAGGTAGCAATGTTCACCCTGTCATCCAGGTAGAAAGTTATCACCCTGTCATCCAGGTAGCAAGTTATCACCAGGTATCAATTTATCACCCTGTCATCCAGGTAGCAATTTATCACCCTGTCATCCAGGTAGCAAGTTATCACCAGGTAGCAATTTATCACCCAGTCATCTAGGAAGCAATTTATCACCCTGTCATCCAGGTAGCAATGTTCACCCTGTCATCCAGGTAGCAAGTTATCACCAGGTAGCAATCCTTACTACGTCACCCACCGTACAATCCCGTTACACGTCCAAACAAAACTCTCAGGTTTTCACCCCCCCCCCTTCTCTTTCCTTTCAACCAGACTTTTCTCCTTCCATTATTTGTGTGCACGCCATCATCTCGATATTCACATTTCTGTCGTTCTTTGTGTCCATAGAGTTGGCCGCCATCAATTGTTCTTAGGTCTGTAATAGTGTACATTGAGATACAAGATTTGTACCGGTTAACTATATAGGCTACCTAAGTTGGACCCGATAACGTTGGGCAACCTAAATTGGACTGAGTATGATGGGCTACCTAAGTTGGACCCGATAATACTGGGCTACATAAGTTTGAGCCGATAATGTTGGGCTACCTAATTTTGACCGGTTAACGCTGGGCTATCTAAGCTGGACACGATAATGCTGGGCTACCTAAATTGGACTGAGTAATGCTGGGCTACCTAAGTTGGACCCGATAATACTGGGCTACCTAAATTGGACCCGATAATGCTGGGCTACCTAAATTGGACCCGATAATGATGGGCTACCTAAATTGGACCCGATAATGCTGGGCTACCTAAATTGGACCCGATAATGATGGGCTACCTAAATTGGACCCGATAATGCTGGGCTACCTAAATTGGACCCGATAATGATGGGCTACCTAAATTGGACCCGATAATGCTGGGCTACCTAAATTGGACCCGATAATGATGGGCTACTCAAATTGGACCCGATAATGCTGGGCTACCTAAATTTGACTCGATAATGCTGGGCTACCTAAATTTGACCCGATAACGCTGGGCTACATAAATTGGACCCGATAATGCTGGGCTACCTATATGATAGAGCGGAACTTGTATAGTTGTTCTGGTGAATGTTTAGTCCCGTGTGATGTAATCTATCAAAGACAATGGTTGATTGTAGTGAAGCTATCATGCAGTGTATTGATGCTTACATTACAGAGTATATTGGCGTTGGTAACAGAGAGAGTGCGACTCAGAGAGGGTATCGTTGGGTGGAACAGCTCAGGTCAGCTTGCACTTTGTTTTATCGCCTCGCCTCACGCATTGCTCAGACGTTCGATATCTGGACTTGTTTTTTTTGTTGTTTGTTTGTTTTTTTTTAAAGAAAAGACAACTCCATTGTTTGTTATTTTCACGAAAATGTCTTTCACCCGATACGTATGATCTCCCTTTCCTGTGTCCACATAGACACAAGCACGGCCGGCCCATCCCATGCCAATACGGTTCTAGAACCACTGATGGAGATTTACAGCATGTCCCTGACTTAATGTTGAACATTTTTGTTTAGACTCAAGTTTTCTTGCAGCCGGTTTCAGCACCGGCGTTTCCAAACCGTCTTGACTCGCAGAGCTCAACTGTGTAAAACAATTCTATGGGACACTAACATTTTCTGCAATCCTTTAAACTGTTTTAGGGGGGTTCGTGGAGCACAGATAAAGCCCCGATGAGTACATGGATAAATGGATTGAAGACTGGATGCTAGAGGGTAGGAGATTTAGTTTTAAACGTAAAAACCATTCCAGATACGTAGTTGCTAATGATCAGTATGCTACAGGGAAGAATCAAAATAATATTATAACATTGTGGAGCTAAACTATACAATAATGTTAGTGTTGATCTGTGGTGTAGATTAAAGAGACGGAAGCCTTGACATTTGAGTGATAAAACAAGTGAATAATAGAAGAATCAAGTGATATTACATTAGAATAACAAAAAGTTGAATGGTAGAAGAGTTGAATGATAAAAGAGTTTTGTTTGGAGAAGAGAGTGGATTTGTGTAAACCTTTGTGAAGATAACTTGTAAATTTAGAGGAATATGGACGACGTCATGGATTAGCGAAGGACCGACTACTTTGATGGATAGAGAGGAAATCCACCATGTCGGACATCCCGACACTTGAGTGGAAAGACTTGCCAATATGACTCGGGGTCTTTAATTGGCAGCCGGTCTCCCCGAGCCTTGGAGAGGGCCCAATATTGACACGGGCAGCGACTGCGTGCAGATAATCAATATTCTTAATCCTGTCTCGGCAAAGAATGGTCTGCCCCTGAGATGGCGACGCCTTTTTCTTCTAGAAAGTAATGTTGATGACACCACTCAAATATCCGGCAGGAAGTTTGCGAACTCATAACAACTGCCAATTAAGTCAAGAAATGTGAGGTTGTTAAATTCCTCAAATAAATTGTTTGAGTAGTGCGTAGATTTAGATTATTTTTAAATCCCTTATATTAACTTCACCGTCTTGTCGTGGTCAAACCTATGGAAAAACAAAAGTCTTAAAAAGACCCATTTCCTGTGATCCTATCGAGCTGAAATTTTTCGCATAGACTTGTGTCACCTAACAATGCATTGTATCAAAATTTCAGATCGATCGAAAGTACCGTAATTAAATTCATGAATTTTTAGTTTATCTCCATGTATCTCTATGTAGCATGTGTAGCCGTCTGCTATAGTTGACCTCCACGGGCCACTGGAGGTTGACTCCAGCCCTTGATGTCACAGGGGTCTGACGCGCGGTGCGTATTATATTATTATATTGAACATAATTAATACTTTAAGTTATGTCTCATATATAAGGGATTTATAACCAGTTTGTTTTTTAAGGGTTGTTTTTAACATGTATTGAAGTGTGCTGTACATTTGTAAGTTCTAAACAAAGTTTTTGTTTTGTTATTTAGAAATGTCTTAAAGCTTTGCCTCAGGGGGGGGCAGTTTTTTTTTCCTCCAGCGTCCACCAATTTGGGGGGGGGGCTTTAGGTACGTGAACAGATATTCGCCAAGAAACTCCCGCACACAAAAAAAAATAAATTTAAAAAAAATATACATACAGATAGTTATAAAGCTAACTTACGGTTTAATGGGCAGTCTTTGGCTTTAAAAAAAAACAACTTATTTTTTATTATTTTGTTCGAGTTTAATTCGTCTTGTTTTAAACATCTTTTTTTAAACGTATTCAAATGTTTATGACTTCATTACCAGCATTGAAAAGTAGTCATAGCACATAATGTGTATCTAGTACTTGAGCAAACCATAACACATGGTCAGATGGTATGTACCAGCCCGTCGAGTAAACCATAACACAGGTCCTGTTTTAAAAAAAAACACACACACACACAGATTCGGGTAAACAAGAAGGCCGATGGTAGACACCGCGTAACGCGCGGTGTCCACTCAGTTGGGTGGATGACACGCAATACACAGTCTGTTTATTTTGGTATACCCAGTCCACCTTAATAGCTTAAAATTTATTTTTAAAAAGATTTATGATTTTAAAATTAATTTGGTAAAAGCAAAGAGAACGGTGCGCTCGATAAATCATATTTTTGGTTGCTATATTATTATTATATTTGTTGTTTTTTCTATTTAATTTAATTTAATTTAAAAATAGACAACTAAACCTAACCCAGACCCTAAAACTGAAACTACAAACTTAAAAAAAAAGACTCAAACGAAACTCGAACCGCCACCTGACACCTAGAGTTCAAGAATCTAATGTCCTAACCGTAAGACCACAGAAGCTCATGTTCCGTTTGAATTTTTAAAAATCTTATAAATAAAAAAGAGCAAAATGTGACGTCACGTTTACGCGACACCCAAGCTTTACAGTGGATAGCGCGCATTGCGCGGTGTCTACCCACTTCGAAACAAGAAATGGAAAAATGAAGGGCCCTAAACAAAATGTAAACAAAAAATGCTCTCAAATAATTTTCGCGTCATGCAATTTAAGAAATTTAAAAAGTATTTTTGCTTTCTTATGTGTTCCTGAAATTCGAAAATTAAATCTATTTCATATAGATCTTTGTATCTTTGTAATTGTCAGGTTTTATTTTTTAAAAATCCCCTTTACTGGCCATGGCCACATGTGCCACTTTTCTCAGGTAACCCAGTTTACTTGGTCGTCACGTGGGTAAACAATACTGTGACGCTTTTACGGCTTAACAAACAAACAAAAATGCACTTAACGGAACATGAAAGACAATATTTCCAATAGATTATAGTTAAAACCTTTGACCTCGTCAGACAAGCTTCTACACTTAGTTTGTTTAGTGTGTGCCTGCTGAAATTAAAGCCGCCACTCGGCTACAGAATAGCGCGTCGCGGTGCGTATAGTCCAGGTGCGGGAGTGCACACTAGTACTTAAATAACACCACTTTCCTTGTTCATAATACGAGAATAAACACATTCAAATTTTCATTATTCGTGTTTCACATTCTGGATTGGAATGGGTTGCCTGGAAAACAAAAACAATATCAACATTTACAACTCTGATAAAATGCAAGACTAGACACAAATGATGGATAAGCGTAGGACACAATAATCTTCTGTGTAGTTAACAGCGGCAGGGAAATACAATTGAAAATCATATTTTTTTAAAGTATGAAATTTCCTGTTTTAATTTTGACCCTGCACTACAATTACACACTATAGTGTCGCTATGACCTTTGCTGTCTGCTTGATAGAAATGTAAACTTTTTGTCGTCTGCGCCAAGAGGTTAAAAGACTCATGATATAAAATGCTGCTCACAAACTAAAAACACTGCATTGTATCTATTGTTACCCTCGGAACGCAATCGACCACTGAACACAGCCAGGAAGGGGGGGGGGAGAAAAAGAAAAGAGATTCTTAAACCCAAACATAAAGTTGTGACATCATCAGTATAGGGTGAGACAACGGTTGGCCGGGTCGATGCTGGCCGAGCGAGGATGTGTGTGTGTGTGGGGGGGGGGACTCCAGGAAAATTTGGACAATTTGCTGGCAATAGTTGACTGCACATCCTATAACGTGTGCCAACCAATATATATAATACAACACCCTTTAACAGGATATACCACTATTCTACATCATATACCACCCTTCAACAGGATATACCACCATTCTACATCATATACCACCCGTCAACAGGATATACCACCATTCTACATCATATACCACCATTCTACATCATATACCACTATTCTACATCATATACCACCCTTCAACCAGATATACGACCATTCTACATCATATACCACCCTTCAACAGGATATACCACAATTCTACATCATATACCACCCTTCAACAAGATATACCACCATTCTACATCATATACCACCCTTCAACAGGATATACCACAATTCTACAGCACATACCACCATTCTACAGCACATACCACCATTCTACATCATATACCACCATTCTACAGCACATACCACCATTCTTCAGCACATACCACCATTCTACAGCACATACCACCATTCTACAGCACATACCACCATTCTACAGCACATACCACCATTCTTCAGCACATACCACCATTCTGCAGCACATACCACTAATATCTAAGAAAATCCTACAAGTACCAACATTAGTCGTCAATTATAACCCAACCAATACCTAACATATACCACTCCATACTGCACATTTCCCCTCATTTCCAACAATCTCCTACTTACGACCCTCCCCCTTTTCCCACCTTATTTAGGCATGGATTTTCTTTCTTTAAGAACAACATTTCCTTATTAATTTCTCGTCCAACATCCCCCCCCCCACTATCTGGCCTCTCTGTCATTGTGGCGGGCAAATACAGTTTTAATGTATTTTTCAAAGAATGGCCCGGGCGAGAAAAGCCGTAGGATCTCGTTTATGACGCGAGAAGCTGGCGAGTGTAGGAAGACGTGAGGGTGACATTACAGTCGGTAAAAGAAGCTTTGCCGATAAATAAGTCAATGATTGAAAGAAGGGATTTTGGAATTTTTTTGGGGATAATTTTGGTGGAAAATTATATCGCTTGTCGTACAACATCAAGGGAAAGATGAGGATGAGTGAATAAATACACATTTGATGAGTGAGTGAGTTTAGTGAATATCTGATGATTATAGTTGTGAATGAATATTGCACATTCCTTTGTTTTTGATGAAACAAAATCACGTGACTGTAGCAGAAGTGGATACGAGGCTCGAACATTCCTAGTTGTGGTTAACTCCCCGAACCTACGCATAGTGGACTCGCCCAACACGGAAAGTTTTTTTTGTTTTTCTTTGGAATGGATTTTATGGCATGGGGCGCTTGTATTATTTATGCATGTGTGTCCACATTTTGGCACCGTCCTCGCAGTTTGGGAGATACTTTAGATAGATGGCTGGCTGGGGGGGGCGAGCTACGTGGGAATCAAACGGACTGCTTAACATGCATGAAATAAAACATTTACTTATCGCCATATATGCCAGTACACTAGCACACACACACACGAACACAACCACACAAACACAACACAATCACACAAACACAACACAATCACACACACACACAGAAACATAACACAATCACACAAACACACACACAAACAGACTCACTATAAATTTTACAGTTTTTCAAAACATCCCCCTCCCCTCGGGGCCCCATTTTTTCCACTCTACTTGTCGGCCTTAAAATTTTCCCTGGTGTTGGATTATGGGACATTTTCAATTTAATAGACTGGCATTTTTCATCAGATATCAGCTAAGGCCCTTCCGGTTGTATAGATTTTCTTCTTAAATCAAACATTGTTATGGAGAAGGTTTTAAAAAAAAATGAAAACTGTTGAAACGCCTGAGATATTTTTTTTAAAAATGTCATAATCATAAATCGCATTTAGGCAGCTATGATAAAAAAAAAGAATAACTCGATGGAGAATTGCGTAAAAAAGCACGTATCAAATTCTTCATGGATCTTAATCTCTTTTTTTTAAAAAATCTGGTTTTGAACACTCTATTGTCTGGTCCACTTGAGTTTAGAGTGACAGAATTTCTCTACCGATGGTGTCGAATTAATAAAGCGATGAAGCTAATCTACTCTCTTAACTTCGTTGATCTCAGATTCACACACTCTATTCAGTTCTAAAAAACTATGTCAGATTTACGCTAGCTTATATCAAGATGATCTATAAACAATTGTGTGTGTGTGGGAGGGGGGATTTCACACATGGGTTATTTGTTCCCTTATACTCTTCACGCATGAAAACACTCGTTTTAGTCTCAATATAAACTAAAAGATGAAACACACAATAGGAAAGCCGATTGCAATTTTGGAAGGAACTTGAGGAGCATGAAGTTCTTTTTCTTAGCTCCACAAATACATATCATACCATACATAATAACATATCAGATATCATATTATATCATAACACATAGCATAACATGGCAGGTCTTATTATATCATATCTCATCGTATGATACTAGCAACGCTATTGAGCGGTGCCGGTTTAGGCCAGGAGCGCCAGTATGGATTAGCAAAAGGTACCGCGAAGAACGCAGCGGACGCCAGCTCTGAGGAAACCTTCCAGTGGGGGTCACACCCTAGGTAGATCTTTGATGGTCCCCCGCTCTGCGGTGGTCCTAACCATGGAGACCCGTATGCTTTGCCGGGGTGGCGCCAAAGTGGTGGCGGGTTGTAGTAGGGAATCCCACCCCTTCTTGTGAGGCCAATTTAGAATTTAGTGGGAGGCATTTTCGAGTTTATGTCCTGGATGCCCAGGTGGCCGCTTCAGAAGCGACCGCTTCCGGGGGGTTCTCAGCTGATACGTCCCTTTGGGTGCCAGATAGCTGTGAGGGTCTTCCGGGAAGACCCATGAAGAGCATTAGGCTCGGGGCTTCTGATTTTCTTCCACATGTAGGATCGTATGATACCATACCGCATTATATCTTATCATATCCTTCCATATGTTTCATTCATGCTATATCTTCTGACGCCGTGCACCTGTTTTAGAATTACCGGGCATCAAAAGGATATAATATCACCTGTTTTTCTTTCTTTTGGGGTGTAAACGTTTTCAGAAAAATGGGTGCTGTGCAACTTTGGGCACGAGTTTTTTTTATATAAATTTGTATGTATTTATTTTATATCATTTTTAAATTATTATTTTTTGCACAAGGACCAACGAATCTTAGATGAAATATATTATGTCATATCATAACCAAATTATTTTATATCATATCTTATCACACATCATTTCATATCATCACATATAAATTTTTAAAGGAGTATAGTGTAGACAAAATTTTCGGGTTTTTCGGGTTTACAATGACAATGTTTATTGTTGTATGTTAAATGTATGTCTTCAAACATCTGTAGCTTCCCCACCTATCATTTTAACCAAGTGGCACAATTGGAGGACCAATGATTCTTTGTACGGTTAATCTCAGGCCCACTGGCTTTGGGTACGGTTAATGTGAGAACCACTGGCTCTGTGTACCGTTAATGTGAGAACCACTGGCTTTGGGTACGGTTAATGTGAGGACCACTGGCTCTTTGTACGGTTAATGTGAGAACCACTGGCTCTGTGTAACGTTAATGTGAGAACCACTGGCTCTGTGTACGGTTAATGTGAGTACCACTGGCTTTGGGTACGGTTAATGTGAGGACCACTGGCTCTTTGTACGGTTAATGTGAGAACCACTGGCTCTGTGTACGGGTAACTTGAGGACCACTGGTTCTGTGTACGCTTAATGTGAGAACCACTGGCTTTGGGTACGGTTAATGTCGGGAAGTAAAACAAATGCAAGCCATCAGACCGGCTTTAGTACAACTTGATCCTAATGGATCCAAATAAATACTTATTTTTAACGAGATTGTCAAGTAAAGATTTTCGTGTTTTTTTAAAGGAGTTTTGTTTTCAAATGGTAAATTGGCCAGACAGACAACGTCTTTAACAAGAATATCTGGGGTAAAAAAGGGAGCTAAAATCAGGTTCGATAATAAAGGGAGGTAACAACAGGCGTAAAAGTTAAGGATATGACATTAGGCAAACGTCGCGTTCTCTATCTTCACTAAATCTTCGAATTGCTGTTAATATCATTTTTTTGTTGTAACAGTAGTTCTAAAAATACAGAAATAACACTATTTTCATGAACCCTGCTTAGTTCGCTCAAAACTTTCGTTAAATCTGCTCCTCTTTTAAGGCAACATCTATACTATTATATGTACCGCATTACCAATTTCGTTACAGTACATTCTAACATATAGAGGCAGGATAGAGAATGTGTTTAGAGGCAGGATAGAATGCTTGTTACAGGCAGGATAGAGAATGTGTTTTAGAGGCAGGATAGAATGATTGGTACAGGCAGGATAGAGAATGTGTTTTAGAGGCAGGATAGAATGGCTCATGAGGGCCATGATGGTAGAGATTTATGTTGTAGTAGTATGTATGAAACTAAATTTAAATGAAGACATCTACTACGGTGCATGTTAAGCTGGTATTTAATGAAAATATAAAGGGAAGAAATGAATGAATATTGCTAAAAAAGGTCCTCCGCTGACATGAGAGGAGATGGGCGCCGCCAAGTCTACCATGCCCCGAGAAAGTTCTAATGAAAACATTAGAAACCCTACGACCACGAGGTTATGCGACACACACAAACGGGAAAAAAGTAATCCTTTGTGTCACGTAGTCATAAAAAATGATTTTTAAAAAGACAAATTGAATTATTTCTTAGAATGTTATCTTTTTCCATGTTAAAATTTCAGAGAAATTGATCTATTTAGCGAAAGTTATCCTGTTTTCTTGTTAACAGATCAATTGGATCATCTAAATTCTGACCAACTTTGAAATTCTTTTAAATCTCTTCATCCTAACCCTAGCAGATAATTTCCTCGGATAAAATATAATTAAAGTGACATTAAATATCACTCCATTCGATCGAAACAATTTTGCGACGTAAGACCTTTTGTCCTGTATTAAGCTTGGGTCGATACTGCCAACAAGTTTAGAACCGCTAGACTGAAGACAGGGTCTATACTGCCGACAAGGTTAGTACCGCTAGACTGGAGATAGAGTCGTTACTGCCAACATGTTTAGAACCGCTAGACTGGAGACAAGAGTCGATACTGCCAACAAGTTTAGAACCGCTAGACTGGAGACAAGAGTAGATACTGCCAACAAGTTTAGAACCGCTAGACTGAAGACAGGGTCTATACTGCCGACAAGGTTAGTACCGCTAGACTGGAGATAGAGTCGTTACTGCCAACATGTTTAGAACCGCTAGACTGGAGACAAGAGTCGATACTGCCAACAAGTTTAGAACCGCTAGACTGGAGACAAGAGTCGATACTGCCAACAAGTTTAGAACCGCTAGACTGGAGACAAGACACAACGCGGGTGGACCCGACAGCCCAGTGAGTCAGTCGAATCTGATTCTCACACCAAATGATGACGAACCCCTAAGCGGATGATGTCAATAATGTGTCATCAGCAGTTCCCCGACGAAACAAAGGAGCCGTGGTCTCACAGACAGGCCAGGTATTAGGGTCCGTGTCTCGCCAGCTTGACTTTGAGAAGTCAGGTTTGATTTAAGATTGTCATCATCTCTAGCTTGGCTCTCGGGAGTAAAAATGTAGGCTACTGGATATTTACGTGAATTTTATACTTACGTTCACTGATCTAAATGTCACTTCACTATCATTCAAACGCATCCCTTTATCTATTCCTATATCCTGCATGTCATCCATATATCAATTTCCCCATCCATAAATCCACCGCTTACGCAATAAATCTGTCTATCCATCCATAAAACCATTTTTTCTTGAATAATTCCATCTTTTATTCCAGCAGACCCCCTCCCCCCCCCCAAACATGCATCGATTTTCCTTGCCATACATAAACTCATCATTACACATCTTGATTACATCGATTTTCCTTGCCATACATAAACTCATCATTACACATCTTGATTACATCGATTTTCCTTGCCATACATAAACTCATCATTACACATCTTGATTACTAAGTCCAGCCATCTCTTTCTGCAGCTGCTTATCCCATCATGCATCCAGCATCATCCTTTCATTCATATTACCAAATATCTATCAAACACTCCCTCCATTAATCCCCCCCCCCAATAACATACACACGTCACACGTCATTCATCAGTTTCTCTAATCTCTGTGCTGTAAGTCTCAAACTAACGATATCCAAAAGAAACGTTTCTTTTTCTCAGGGCCTGACCTATATCTTCTCTCAGGGCCTGACCTATATCTTCTCTCAGGGCCTGACCCATACTTTATCTCAGGGCCTGGCCTACACTTTATCTCAGGGCCTGGCCTACACTTTATCTCAGGGCCTGGCCTACACTTTATCTCAGGGCCTGGCCTACACTTTATCTCAGGGCCTGGCCTACACTTTATCTCAGGGCCTGGCCTACACTTTATCTCAGGGCCTGGCCTACACTTTATCTCAGGGCCTGGCCTACACTTTATCTCAGGGCCTGGCCTACACTTTATCTCAGGGCCTGGCCTACACTTTATCTCAGGGCCTGGCCTACACTTTATCTCAGGGCCTGGCCTACACTTTATCTCAGGGCCTGGCCTACACTTTATCTCAGGGCCTGGCCTACACTTTATCTCAGGGCCTGGCCTACACTTTATCTCAGGGCCTGGCCTACACTTTATCTTAGGGCCTGGCCTACACTTTATCTCAGGGCCTGGCCTACACTTTATCTCAGGGCCTGGCCTACACTTTATCTCAGGGCCTGGCCTACACTTTATCTCAGGGCCTGGCCTACACTTTATCTCAGGGCCTGGCCTATACTTTATCTCAGGGCCTGGCCTTTATTTTATCTCAGGGCCTGACCTATATCTTCTCTCAGGGCCTGACCCATATTTTATCTCAGGGCCTGACCTACATTTTATCTCAGGGCCTGACCTACATTTTACCTTAGTACCTGACCCATATTTTATCGCAGGGCTTGACCTATATTTTATGTCACGGCCTGGCTTATATTTTATCCCAGAACCTGGTCTATTAAATAAAAATCCAAATTTTTTCTCTTTTGGCAATACGGCCCGCAGAAACATTAAAAAATTAAATTAAAATATTATTATTGTTAATTTGAATGTGTTGAGAACATGTCGTCTGAAAACTTGTTTAGAACAGCTGAAATATTATTTAACTTTCTTATATTACTAAATAACTAGAATTCGTTTATTGCAGTTTTATACGTGCTTGCCAGATTTAAATTTTAAAAACTCTATACATTTTGTATCTATTGTGTGTTTGTCGTTGTGTCCTATTTTATGTATATATGTCTATTCGCGTCTCCACCTGTCTCTGTCTTATTCTCTCTTTCTATCATTCTTGTTTTTGTGTGTGTGTGTTTTCAATGTTGAGACAGGGTCAGGGTCAGTGAGATCGACCAGCAACCACCTGGACAAGAGATTAGAGACGGGTCAATCATCTGGTATACGTTCTGGCAGGTTCTAGGCATTACGCCCGACCTGCCCCCCCCCCATGTAAGTGTGGCTCTGAGAGTTCAGCGATGGTTACAGGCATGTCAACAAAGGAACGAATCGATGGGGACGTAATTACGTTATTTCAGCGTCCTGATTTTTTCAGTTGCCCGTGGAACTCTTGGTCCCGACCCAAGGAAAGTCAACCTCCAAACCCCATTATTTCCCTTCGTCTGCTCTTAGTCTAGTTAAGTGGTTTTCAGCCTCTGGACCTCTTTGACCCTAACTTCCGTTGGTCAGCTAGGTTTTACAGTTTAACATCTCACATTTATTAATAACCCTTACAATTGCATCGTTAAATCATTGTTACTAAGTGTTTCCGATTGTTTTTTGTTTTTTTTTATAGTTACCATTTCACTGCTGTGTCAATGTTTAGAAGCATAAAATTGATGCAGAGCGTCCTCATTGTCTATACTGATTTGAAATGTTCATTGGGTTGCAAGAAACATTATTTTGATGGGAGTCTGAATTGACCTATCATCCACCATTGGTGACTTTTATTGTAGAATCATTTAATCACCGATTGATGATTGAATCGAAAGAAACGTATACGACACTAATGAAGGTGAAGTCAGTGAAACAAATTTCGACACGTCTTCGTGATTTAAAATGTCAACAACAACACACACACACAAACAAACAAACAAAACTTAAAATACAATCAATTGAGGTTATTTCAATTCCATTATTTGAAAATTAGAAGTTAAAACATGTCCTTAAAAGGCAGAAGAGGCCGTCAAACAGCTAATGCAATACTCGGGTAGGAGAGGGAGAAAAACATATATCTTGCTCTATAATGTGCAAAAACAAACGCATGCAAATTCGACTTCTTCCCTCTGGCATACGGGCTTAGAATAAGTTGCCTTAAAAAAACGGAAAACCAATAGACAACACTGAAAACATTTATAATTTTTTCTTAAAATGTGAGACAATACTCATTTTATTGAATAGAGTAGGACGCCCTAATCTCCTGAACAGAAGGAACTTCTGTAGCACATGAGAAGAGGAAGCAACATTAGTGAAAGCTAAATCAAAGTATCAACATATACGAAAGCGGAATCAAGGTAGCAAAGTATATGAAAGTGGAAGCAAGGTAGCAACATATATGGAAGCCACATAAAAATAGTAACATGTATGTAAGTTCAATCAAGTAACAACATATATGGAAGTCGAATCAAGGTAGCCACATAGATGTAAGTCAAATCAAGCTAGCAACATAAATCGAAGTGGAATCAAGGTAGCAACATATATGGAAGAAGAATCAAGGTAACAACATGTATGGAAGAAGAATCAAGGTAACAACATGTATGGAAGAAGAATCAAGGTAGCAACATGTATGGAAGAAGAATCAAGGTAACAACATGTATGGAAGAAGAATCAAGGTAATAACATGTATGGAAGAAGAATCAAGGTAGCAACATGTATGGAAGAAGAATCAAGGTAGCAACATGTATGGAATAAGAATCAAGGTAACAACATGTATGGAATAAGAATCAAGGTAACAACATGTATGGAATAAGAATCAAGGTAACAACATGTATGGAAGAAGAATCAGGGTAACAACATGTATGGAAGAAGAATCAAGGTAGCAACATGTATGGAAGAAGAATCAAGATAACAACATGTATGGAATAAGAATCAAGGTAACAACATGTATGGAATAAGAATCAAGGTAACAACATGTATGGAATAAGAATCAAGATAGCAACATGTATGGAAGTGGAAGCAAGCTGATGTGGAATTAAACAACCCTTAAAAACAAAGTTTTTGACGATAAATCCCTTATATATGAGACATAACTAAAAGTGTTGATTATGTTCAATATAATAGGCACCGCGCGACAGACTAGCATAAACATTTACAGATCGGGAATGTATTATAAAAAGTATGTTCAATATAATACGCACAGCACCGCGCGATCGGAAAATATTAAAAAGTTTGTTCAATATAATACGAACTGCGCAACTCTCTAGCACAAAAATGTACATGTTTCATAGAGATACATAGAGATAAACTAAAAATTAATTTATTTAATCACGGTACAATCGACCGATCTCAAATTTTGATACAATGCATTGTTTCGTGACAAAAGTCTATGTGCAAAATTTCAGCTCGATTGCATCACGGGAAGTGTGTCATTTCATACGTTTGTTTTTCCGCGAACTGGCGGAACCAAGCACGACAAAGAGACAAGACGATGAAGTTAATATAAGGGATTTTTAAAAAATACAGGAACTCCTCGAAGTTCAGTGTGTGTCGTAACTCGTAATTATTTATTTCATCCTAAGGAGACACGGCGACATCACCTCGTTAAAACGAAACGACATTCAAGGACCCGGGGGCAGGGGAGCCGAGAATTGAACAAAAAGGTCAGAATCGAATATTGATTCTAGTCACTCTGAGTCAAGTTGACAGGCTGCCTTGTGTAGGGTACTCGGATACTCGATATTTGGCTGTCTGTACCGTATTTTATCTTCCCAACTAATCCCAACTTCTCCACTCACTATTTTTGTTTGAAAATGTTTTCTTCTGCTCAGAGAATTATCTTTTTAAAAAAATTATCAAAATCATTTGAGAAGTGGAAATTTTAATCCTTAATATCATTTTAACTTTTAAGTTTGATCTTACATTTTTTCTGGGTCAAATTCGATAAAGTTTACAAATTAAAAGTATAAATACCAAACGGATTTAATGGCTGCATAGAAACATCGTGCGCATCAAAACTTTATCACCGTACCTCACACAATGACTTTCATTAAAAATAACTAGAAACCTTTGTTTTTAAATCCCTTATATTAACTTCACCGCCGTTTCTCTCTCTGTCTGTCGTTCGTCAAAAATAACAAATGACCCACTTTCCGTGATGCCATCAAGCTGATATTTGGCACATAGACTTGTGTCACCTAACAATGCATCGTATCAAAATTTCAGATCGATCGAACTTACCGTGATTAAATTAATGTATTTTTAGTTTATCTATATAAAACTAAATGCAGCGGTCGCTATTGTTTACATTTTACGGGTCACTTGACTTCACGCCAGCCTTCGGTGACCACATCTCGTGTTTTAACCAGGAGGACTTCATTCAGTTTCAGGCTGTAAATGTTTGTCGCTTTGGAACATAATCAATACTTAAAGTTCTGTCTCGTATATAAGGGATTTATAGTCAAAACCTTTTTTTCTTTGGGGTTGTTTATTTCTCATAAAAATGACTGACTGAATTTAACTTTAAAAAAAAAGAAACCTTTTAACCAAATTGTTTCTATCCTATCTTTAATTTTCGGAATAGTTACCAACTACAAGTTGTACATCGTCTATTTGAAAGATGACCATAAGGGGCCATCCATATATTAAGTACGCAAGGAAAGGGGAGGGGGGTCTTAAATTTACGGCATTTTCGTATGTATGCGTACGGGGGAAGGGGAGGTCTCGACTGAATGTGTACGTACGCACAAAAAATTTAATTTGCATAATATTAAGCATAGTAACGTAATCCATTCTGGCTGCAAACGGCAGTCGAGACCGACTGAGTCAGCCGTTATAAACACAACGGGACGGCGATTTCACGCACCTAGGTGAAAAAGGCGTGGTGTCTACATATTTGTGACAATGTGTGAAGTGGGGGAGGGGGCTGTAAGAGAAATTTGACGTCACATTAAAACTAGCAACTTTAAATAAAAGTTCCACTTAAATATTTCATTTGTTACATGGTGTTTTACATGACTTCACAGGTGTTACGATATTAGAATGCAGGCCTGCACTAATAAATACATAAAAGACAAAAAAGTGGGGAAAAAACTTTTAGTGTCGACGCGTGACGTACGTTGGGGGGGGGATGAAAATCGGCCATAATCGCGGGACGTCATAAATGGACGGCCCCAAAGCTTTGACCCCCCCCTCCCCAAAAGAAATAAATAATAATAATAATATTTTTTTAAAAAGCCGCATTTGCAAATATTTTAGTGCGCATTTTGATGTGACGTCACATTTCTTAAACACCCCCCCTCGTCACAAATGCGTGACCCCTCCCCGCCCCTTTTTAGGCGAGTAACGTCATTTATGGACGGCTTCAAATAGTAAAACCAAATATCTTCTAACTCCGGTTTATTTTTTTCAAACAAAGCGCGGTTTGAGTGAATTTGTACGTACGCATGGGGGTGGGCCGAAAATGTACGGGTAGCAAAGGGGGCAGGGGGTACAAAAATACGAATTTTGTGCGTACGTAAAATATGGATGGCCCCTAAGACATGATTCATTCAGTTCACATGGCCAATATGGAAGATGCACCAACTGACCATAGCATGGCCAATAAGGAATATGCACCAACTGACCATATCATAGCCAATAAGGAATATGCATCAACTGACCATAACATGGCCAATAAGGAAGATGCACCAACTGACCATAGCATGGCCAATAAAGAAGATGCACCAACTGACCATAGCATGGCCAATAAAGAAGATGCACCAACTGACCATAGCATGGCCAATAAAGAATATGCACCAACTGACCATAGCATGGCCAATAAAGAATATGCACCAACTGACCATAACATGGCCAATAAGAAAGATGCACCAACTGACCATAACATGGCCAATAAGGAAGATGCACCAACTGACCGTCTCCAGCAGTTAACATTGCCAATGAGGAAGCTCCATCTTGCAGACGACATTAAAAAGTTAATCCCCGCCCAGTTCCGTGGGAGTCTCTTAGCGCCAATCCCCCTTCAAATGCCCGGATCTTAAACTTAAAACATTGAGGCCGTGATGTCCGTCCTTCTTTGAGGCTGTAACTAAAAAATAAAGTCCTGCACTTGATGGCATTTTGGCCGTGTGAGTGCTGAATCCATTTCTTTGATGGAGAAGGGGGCGGGGGATTTGAGATTTGATGTTGGCGATGTGGACGGATGTCTGCTGGTGTGTGGTGGTGTGTGGTGGTGTGTGGTGGTGTGTGGGGGTGTGTGGTGGTGTGTGGTGGTGTGTGGTGGTATGTGGTGGTGTGGATGGATGTCTGCTGGTGTGTGGTGGTGTGTGGTGGTGTGGATGGATGTCTGCTGGTGTGTGGTGGTGTGGATGGATGTCTGCTAGTGTGTGGTGGTGTGTGGTGGTGTGGATGGATGTCTGCTGGTGTGTGGTGGTGTGTGGTGGTGTGGATGGATGTCTGCTGGTGTGTGGTGGTGTGTGGTGGTGTGGATCGATGTCAGCTGGTGTGTGTTGGTGTGTGGTGGTGTGGATGGATGCCTGCTGGTGTGTGGTGGTGTGTGGTGGTGTGGATGGATGTCTGCTGGTGTGTGGAGGTGTGTGGTGGTGTGTGGTGGTGTGGATGGGTGTCTGCTGGTGTGTGGTGGTGTGTGGTGGTGTGGATGGATGTCTGCTGGTGTGTGGTGGTGTGTGGTGGTGTGGATGGATGTCTGATGGTGTGGGGTGGTGTGGATGGATGTCTGCTGGTGTGTGGTGGTGTGTGGTGGTGTGTGGTGGTGTGGATGGATGTCTGCTGGTGTGTGGTGGTGTGTGGTGGTGTGGATGGATGTCTCCTGGTGTGTGGTGGTGTTCTGTGATGTTTATGGATGTCTGCTGGTGTGTGGTGGTGTGTATATTACTTGTGGTGTGGTATCAGATGGTATTACCTGGTCAACCAGATTCAAGGACTTTATACCGCACCCTTCTCTCGATGTTAGGCTAAAGGTTCAGAGTTAAGGTGATATTAAATCAAGGAATTAACCTTTAATATTTCGGTTTGATTATTGTAATAGGTTAAGTTGAAAGTTGTGTTGTTGCAAGGTGTTGCGGTTTGATTATTATAAAGAAGTTTGTAAGCAAACATTAGGATCAACAGTAATTTCTTGGATATTTAACAATTATTAAAATTAGATGGTAAAACAAGAGGGCCGCTTGTCTTAGCTTACAACCTTTCCCTTGTCTTTGCTTACAACCTTTCCTTTGTCTTAGCTTACAACCTTTCCCTTGTCTTAGCTTACAACCTTTCCCTTGTCTTAGCTTACAACCTTTCCCTTGTCTTAGCTTACAACCTTTCCATTGTCTTAACTTACAACCTTTCCCTTGTCTTAGCTTACAACCTTTCCCTTGTCTTAACTTACAACCTTTCCCTTGTCTTAGCTTACAACCTTTCCCTTGTCTTTGCTTACAACCTTTCCCTTGTCTTAGCTTACAACCTTTACCGTGTCTTAGCTTACAACCTTTCCCTTGTCTTAGCTTACAACCTTTCTCTTGCCTTAGCTTACAACCTTTCCCTTGTCTTAACTTACAACCTTTCCCTTGTCTTAGCTTACAACCTTTCCCTACGCACACGACCTCCTTTTGTTGCTGTAACACCCATCCCCCCACCCCCCACCCCCCATCTAAGTGCTAAATCCAATTATGGTATGACTTGACCCCTCTAATGGGATTCAGCCAGATATTCTCTCCATTTAAAGGTCCATTCAGCTGGACACACCAATCCCTGGATAACGTGTCGCCTCACATAGCGAGAGGGAGAAAGAAAAAAAGTTAGTGAATATTTTACCACAAGAATCAATCGTGTGGGATCGCACACTCCATGCGTGATACGCAAGTAATACTTTTGTTTGGAAGCATGAATAAAACACGACGCTTTGTGGTAGGGCTGTCAATATTGTTGATATTAGCTACCCGGTTACCCGTTGACAGGCCTACTTGAATGTACACGACGCTTTGTGGTAGGGCTGTCAATATTGTGGATATAAGCTACCCGGTTACCCGTTGACAGGCCTACTTGGGGTATGTGTGGGGAATGTACACGACGCTTTGTGGTAGGGCTGTCAATATTGTGGATATAAGCTACCCGGTTACCCGTTGACAGGCCTACTTTGGGTATGTGTGGGGAATGTACACGACGCTTTGTGGTAGGGCTGTCAATATTGTTGATATTAGCTACCTGGTTACCCGTTGACAGGCCTACTTGGGGGGGGGGATGTGTGGGGAATGTACACAACGCGCTTACTGTTGGTCATAGCGGCAATATTAAACCCTCTTATTGAGTCTGGCGGATTGATAAAAGGTTTATCACACACTGGATCTTTGTGTTAATATACCACGTCACGTGTGTAGAAAAACTCTCTGTATCTTCACTTCAATATCTTTAATCACACGATAGAGTCATGGCATTGTTATTTTTTACCATTACACATTCGCAGTATTCCAATTACTGAGGCCTTCAAGACTGTGCTAAAACACATCCTTTCAAACTTTACTTTCTAAATTATTTTAATAACAATCAAACATTTCTTTAAAATGATGAACGTAGATTATGTACACTGTAATGTCGTTATATGTTGTAATTAGGATATTTATGTTTTACATTTAATGCATTGCGTATTTTATATGTTTCTATTTTTAAATCCCTTATATTAACTTCACCGGCGTCTCTGTCTCTCTCTCTCTCTCTCTGTCTGTCTTGGGCGGGCGGAAAAACAGAAGTCAAAAATGACCCACTTCCCATGATCCGATCGAACTGAAATTTGGCACACGGACCCGTCTGACCTAACAATGCATCGTATCAAAATTTCAGATCGATCGAACTTACCGTAATTAAATTAATGCATTTTTAGTTTATCCTTATATGAGGTATGTAATTAAAATTCACGGTTTGTTATTGTTTTTTTCCCAAATGAAATTTTGAGCTGACGCATTGAGGCGACCCAACGAAGCGACGGGGCGCTTTTGTTTACATTTTACGTGTCACTCTGAGCTCGGTCAAGCGAATCAGTGACCAGACTTTTCCCCTCTCCCCCTCCCACCCACCCCTTCCCCCCACCCCTTCCCCCCACCCCCTTCTTTAGGGTTATGAAGCAAACTTGAGTTAAGACAGATTCAGTCTGTAAATGTTTGAAAATAATCAATACTGTTAGTTATGTCTCATATATAAGGGATTTATAGTCAAAAACTTTGTTTTTACGGGTTTGTTTTATAATTAAATCCCTTATATTAACTTCGCCGGCCGTCTCTGTCGTCATCTCATGGGCTGGGCGGGCGGGCAGGCGGAAAAGCAAAAGTCGAAAATGACCCACTTCCCGTGATCGGATCGAGCTGAAATTTGGCACAAGGACCCGTCTAACCTAACAATGCATCGAATAAAAATTTCAGATCGATCGAACGTACCGTAATTAAATTAATGCATTTTTAGTTTATCCTTATATGAGGTATGTAATTCAAATTCACGGTTTGTTATTGTTTTTTTCTTCCACTTCCACGTGGGTTTGAGTTGACGCCGACCGTCGTGCCGACACCCCCTCATGTGCCATCCCCCGTTAAAAGACAAGGGACATCACTCGTTGTCAGTCTTTAAATATTTGTGGCGTTGGAAAATAATCAATACTTATAATTATGACTCAAATATAAGGGATTTATAGTAGAAAACTTTGTTTTTACGGGTTTGTTTTATTTTTATTTTTATATATGCTCTGAGCCCAGCTACTTGCTGGAATGCAGCGCTATGCAAATTATCAAATTATTATTATTACTAGGTTGTGTTACGGCGCCCACTTTTTTAGGGCGCCTACGGAACCAACCTTTTTCAAACGCACAACTAACTTGTCCTTGTATGATAAATACGTAATATTAAACTTCTTTAAATGTACACAAAGTATTTTATAATAGGGGTTGTAGGGCGCCTATGGTGCCCACTTTTTTCGGGTCAAAAGCCCTAGTAACTTATCCTTGTATGATAAATCCGAAATATTTCTGAAATGTACTTAAAGTATTTATATAATTTTTTTTTACAGTGCTAATCGCAACACGATTTTAATTAATTTTAGAAAACAGCCAATCATATTGAACACGTTTACGCAGAGTTTCAAAACGAGTTATTTTTGGTGCAGTATTTCTTCCAAGACTTTATTTTGAGTTATGCGCGTTGGAATTTATAGTCAAAAGCTCTATTTTTACGAGTTATTTATTTTAACTATGATGAATAGTATTTTTGACGCGATGCACATGCATGCCGGTCGAGACGGCTGTTGGAGGGGAGTTACAACACGCCACCGAACGGTGGCTGAACGTCCTTGGACGGGCTTGGTTGCTCGTGAAATAATAATCCAACATAACGTGT